>JASDQU011377685.1:5050-24114 GCA_032191745.1 Picea mariana | reverse complement strand
ACATCATAATCAAATATAATAGGTCTAATGTCAAAAAGGGTCCAGATCACTTGCGAGCAAGTGTCCTCAAATAATAAGTGGTCTCAGTGCGCCAGAGCGAGATGTTACAAAAAGGTTATTTCTTAGATGACAAGTTTGTTCATTACAGGATCATGAAATGAAGATATGAACTTAAGAGCTTGTTCCCTATAGCAATTAAAATAGTAATCAACAATCCACTTTATTCACTCTTAGAAAGAAATCAATCATAACTCTATTAAGTCCAATCAAACCTTCTTTAATAGAGGAAACAATCAATATGATTGAGAGACTTCATTATATGGAACATGAAGGTGAGAGATGAATTCTTATGGCTCATGTACCTACTAAGAATACCACAATTATAAATTCAAAACAATAACATTTTCTTTCTTAGCAATCCCACACATTTATCAGAATCTTATCAATTAAATATTAATCTGCAGAAATGGAAATGAAACAATCTACTATGTTTAATGTCTAATCATTTACTCACACTGATTCAAAATCAAATAAATCTGTACTGAACTTAAAATGAATTTAAAATCATTTACAACACACAACTATTAAATGTTCACACTCACACAATTGTCTTACAACACACAAAGACATGTACAGGGAGGTTTACCTTGGTTGGGGCGGTGGGCCCTTGCCGAACCAACAAGGTACCTCTAAAGAGATAACAGACTAAAATGCTTACTCATGCTCATGAATTGCACAAAAGATCATTTGTATTCCTTCAATTTATCGATTGAATTAGCAGTTCAACATTACATTCATCATAATAATATATATCATCCTTTACTTACTACTTCCTCATTACTTCCTATCATCTATAAAACATCCCTTATAAAGAAGGTGAGTTGTTATTACCAAGATCTAAAGATGATTATCAAATGGTTTTAAAATATTATAATTGGTAATTCGTATCGAATCTTTAGGGATGGACTTCATCCTCATGACATGAAGTGCATGAGCGATGAAGTCTATCGTGATCTCAAAACTACCTCAAGAGACTTCTATCCAACTAACTTCTTGGAATCTTCATTAGCATACTCATTCAACATGTAAATCCTGTAGACAGGGGTTTAGTATGGGATGAACACAGTCACGACCATGGGTACCAGACCAACGCAAAGGAAGTACAGGAATAGGCATGAGACTGCATATTGGATGAGGCGTTGAGCTGGAGGCACCAGACATGACGCTGAGCTGGTGGTACTGAATGAGGCATTGTGTTGGTACCGGAATAAATGTTGAGCGGGTAGTACCGGAAGAACTGTTGTGCTGGCACCGGAATAGGTGGAACATCAGTACCGGATCGGACAGGGTACCAGATCTAGTGGAGTAACAGATCCAATGGAGTACTGCATCATTCTATTGTTGCAATACCAGATCAGTGAAGTACCAGATGAAGCTACTTAAGAGTCAAAGTGATTAGGAGCTTAAATATTGAATCATTTAATCAAATTTAATCAAGAAAATCAAACAAATCATGCTTTAACATAAATTACCTCTTTATGCACATGGAAAATGTCACAAAGTTGGTTTTTGGAGGGAATGGTCAATTATATACACATAGAATAGGTAAAATAGGCTCATATAGGGGATAATATAGGATACTAGAAGTGTCAAAATGGAGACTCAACATTTCCCCCATGCTAAAGTCTTTGCATATCCTCATGCAACAACATCAAAACTGATACTCAAAATTGTGCAAGACTGAACAATTCCCCATCATTTCTCTGGCTATAGGAAGTTAAGACTAGAAGCTTCGCTCCTAAGTTCCTTCTTAATCACCCTGGTGTATTGGATCAGATGTAAAACGTTGTTGAGTTTGGAAGAGACCTCTTCTTGTGCATCTTGTAACCTTAGGTTACATTCTTTTAATTGTGCATTCTCTGCCTTAATGTGCCTATCCAACACTTGGTACTCTTTAACTTCTTGTTTCAGCTTATCATTCTGTTTAATCATCTTCCCAATATTCACTATCAATTCTTGTTCTCTTAGAGAATTGTCAGGATCAGATGTGGTTGTTTGTTCAATCACCTCCTCTCAGGCTTCCTTCTCCTTTCTTAGACCTCTTAAGTTTTCTGTCACCAACTCCTCGGTCTCACTAAATAGCCACCTTATTTCTCTGGAGAATTCAGAATATCAATAGGATCTTCAGGAAGAGAAGGCACATATGGAACTGTTATCTATTTGGCCATGCTCCAGGTGGTTCTTCATAAAGGAAGTGAGAATTCCTCAGATTTGTTGATAGGGGTGGAATCCTGCTCAAACATCTTCCTCTTATTCATTTTAATAGTAGTTATAGGCCTAGAAACTTATTTCTCTTGTCTCGATTTGACTTTTACCTTGGAGGACCGTAGTGTCGATTCTGGAGTCTGCCCTTACTGAACATTCCCTATTTCCACTTTGGAGGATTGAGGTGTAGGCTCTGAAATTTGTTTCTTTTCAACCTTCATTTTTTTAAGCTTCCCCTTACTTCCACTTGTAATCTTAGGAGCTTCCTCCAACTCACTAATCGGTTCTTGAGGAGACACAATAACTGCTTCAGTGTATTTTCCAACTCCTTAACTGATTCTTGAGGGAACTCAATAGTTACCTCGAGGACATCATGTGAAACTTCCTGTTGACCTGTATTCTTCCTCTTTCACTTCTCACTTTGTGGTAGTTGATATTTAGGACTCAAGGCTAGACTAGGTACTTTAGACTGGGCATGCTTCTCCTTCTTAGATGTAGTGGGCTCTTCTAGGATTCGTCCTGCTAACACACCTTTCTTTTGACCCTTTTTCCTGCTCTGAATATTGAGTTCATGGGTCTTTTCCATTTTTCTAGTTGGATCTAGTGATAACTCAATGGTTGCTTTAAGAGCACTATATGATCACTCACCTTGCCTAGAGTCCTTCCTCTTCTGTCTTTTATCTTTTGGAATCAAGGTTGGACTTATTTTCTGAGATTGGGAGGCTTTCTTCTTTTTAGATGCAGTGGGATCCTCCACAACAGACTAATATTTCTCCAATTCATCAATAGGTTGGGATGAGATAGGTGTAACAATGGATCACCCCCTAATTTCTTCCCTTTTTTTTCTTTTCCTTTCTGCTGGACCCCTCACTGTGTACTTTTGTTTCCTGTTCCTCTACAAATTTGGACATTCCTTCCCAAGAAAAATTTTGTTGGAGTAGTTACTTCCAACTACTACCTTGTTTCCTCAAGGCATGGAAAACCAAAAGTTTCATTAGGCCATGGTGATGGAGGCTGGTTTCAAGTTTCTTGGAAGCTAATTTAACTCCTCTCACCATTTTATTTAAACTCATCCATAGGAAGTTAGGAAAATCAATTTGTGGCCCTCCTTAAAAATGTAACAAAACTTTCAAATGGTATAGGAAGGTTACTGCATACCTCCCCTCCTAGGTGATAAATATCTGCAAACTAATGAGCATCACCCAATATTCTTCTTTGATGTAGCTTTGAGGAATTCCCTTAGTCCAATCGGGGTCTTGATGTTCTGGCCTAAGAAATTTTTGACAAAGCTTCTTGTCAACAATCACCGCCTTGAAGTATTTTTCTCCAGATGAAGGGAGGCATGTAGCCTCTACTATGGTGGGCTCCGAAATCATTAAATTCATATGTCCAAACTGAACACTTTCTCTATCATATGTCTACGCAAAAGTAAGAGATACTCCTTCATGATATCCTTTAAACTTCTCCAAAAATGGGAGCCAGCCGGCCTATTCAAATATCTCCCTGCAAGCTTGTTATTCAGGTGTTTCCCTATATAACTGGAACACAGACTCATGCATGTCGACCCCCATGCTAGCTTAAAACAATTCTTAAGGTGTATGAGGCATGGAATAGAGGATTGAGGGTTGAGTATCGGATCAACGTAGACCGTGATGGAGTACCAGATCAGCGCAGACTGTGATGGAGTACTGAAAGAGGATAAGTATGCAAAATATATGAAGGAACGGGATCACAGTGTAAATGTAGTTGGTGTGACAGTAAAAATGATAAATAACTTTCATCTGGATGGAAAATCCATCCAGAGGAGCATTTATAAATTAAGATTCGGTTTACAATGGTCACATATAGGGTAATGATGACAAGGTAAGACAGGTTGAATTCATGAATACTTATAGATTCGTATGAAGGTTGGCGTCAGATCACATTCAAGAGAGTGTTAGACAATGATGACAAAATATGTGGTCATTATGGCTGGAACTCACAAGTATGAAATCGTCTAATGTCATCGGAATCATAGGTTGACATGTGTAAATATGTGGCTTAAGTCATTCGTATGGAACGATGTTAGATCATGGGATTATGGCGTTTCTCTACCATATAAATGGAAGGCATGAAATTGATCCTATTAGAGACACAATTACCTTGTACTATAAACACTTCAGGTGTATAGGAATGATTTCTTCATAAGGAGATGTAGACAAGTACTTCCAGATGTTTGTGGTAGGGAGTGTGTCATAATTTATAGTAACCACATGTTTAATACATAATTAGTTTAATTCCTTAATAAAACAAAACAAATGTTGATTTTATACGTCCTATTACTTGAAACACTTAAATCGAGCAACAAAAAGTTTGAATATAGGATAAGGACTACCAACACCTCATTACCGGTACCAAATCACCTTAGTATTGGATGAACGTAGATTTGTGTTCAGTATCGGAATACCGCAGACCTTCTCCTATAGTATCGGATGAACACATAGGTTTTCCTAGTACCGGATGAATGAAGACCTCTTCCCACAGTACCATATGGACGCAAAGTTTTTCCCTGTACTGGATGAGCACAGATCTTCTCCTACAGTACCAAATGAACATAGATTTTTTCCCAGTAACGGATGAACGCAGGCCTCCTCCCATAGTACCAGATGGACATAGAGTTTATACCAATACCGGATGAGCACAGAGGCAGCCATTGTTTGTAGTACCAGATGAACGCAGAGATGTTTTCTAGTACCGGACGAGCACAGAGAAAAACATTGTATTACGGTACTCAAGGAGAATTTGACAAGGTACTTGGTGGTAGTGCTCTGTAGACTGAAACTTTGTAGGATTCACTTTTTAGAAGTAGTTTGTGTTTTTAGATGCTATGGAAGAGGACCTGTGATTTGATTGTACTGGAAAACCATGTAGGTGAAATGAATACCAAGACTTGATGTAGAATTTCTGAATTTGCAGAGAAGTGTCAGAAAATAAGGCAAAAGAATTCAATGACTGGGCTCCAAGATCTGTGACAAGAAGGTACTCTATAGTTGGATGACCACATATTGAGATTTATAATCCTCCTCTTTTGGAGCCAGGCTGATCACTTCTCTTGTTTCCACTTCCTTTTTATTACCAAAATAATAATCCTAACTATTAATTTTCTGTGGATTTTTATCAAGCCAAGATTAGTTAATGTTTGTCGGTGTTTTCAATTTTAAGGAGTCTGAAAAACTTAAAGAAGACTCTGTCTACTTTCCCATTCATTTTTCTCGAGCCTAGGCTAGTTCCTTCTCGTCGGTATTTCAATTTTTAGGATTCTGAAAAACTTAAAGAAAAATCCAATGATCTACTAGGACTGGATAAAGGGTAGACCTACACCTAGCATATGTCCTCCTTATTCATTTATCTACATGAGAACAAAATAAAATTTTTGTTTTTGTTAGTAATATCAAAATTTATATATAATGACAAACCTATTTAAAAATATGTACAAAGCCAAATTAATTCACACAATCACACTTACTGTGGTGGATCAACAAGAGAAGAAACCCTCTTGCTTACCAGTTTCATTTCGTAATTCTAAAGAACATGTTTGAAAAAATCCTCCTTGGATAGAGGCTTATGATAAACCTTCAATCGATGCCCATTTATGACAAAGGGAGTCTGATTCTCATCAATAGTATTTATCTTAACTGAACCATTGTCACAAACTATATCAACTTAATAGGGGCCCAACCATCTAGTAGACAATTTACCTTTAAAATTTTTGAACCTACTATCATACATGAGGACCCAATCACCTGACTGAAAAGACTTCTTCTTGATGTACTTGTCTTTCCATTTATTCCTTTGTTCTTGTATAAGGGTGGTCCTTTGAAGAGCATCTTGTTTGATCTCATCAATATCATTCAACTGTAATAGCCTCTGGTTTTTATCCTCATCCAGATCCATCCCTAGTTGCATGGTAGTCCTAAAGGTGTATGGCCTGTTGTGTTTATCCAAGTTTTCCTATAGTCCCATAAGGCTTCAGGAAACCTATCAACCCAATCTTTTTGATGCATCTGAACAATATTGGTAAGAATAGCCTCTATCACCTTGTTAGTTGATTCCACCTACCCATTTTCTTGAGGGTGATAAGGAGAAGATTTTCTATGTTTGATTTTGTATTGTTCAATAAGAGATTTGACCAAATTGGAGGTGAATTGGGCTCCTTGGTCAATTACTATTTCTCGAGGCACACCGAAACAAGTAAATATTTCTTCAAAGAGAAAGTCTACAACAAATTGTTCATTAGCAGAATATAAATCTTTAGCTTCCACCAATTTGGTCACATAATCTTTGCAGACCAAGATGTACCTCTTCCTTCGAGACATAGCGTCAATTACTACCTGATCTTAGAGGGGCATCTCATGAACTGCAGTAGGTTTTCCCATCCTTTGGAAATCATCACAGCTGGCCAAATACTTCTTTGCATCCTTGAAAATAGTTGGCCAATAGTAGCCGGACTGTAAGATCTTTTATGTTGTCCTTTTATCAGCAAAATTTCCTCCAGATGGACCATCATGACAGGATTTGAAGATATCATGCATCCCATCCTCCCGAACACACCTTCTGATTACCAAATCAGGCCCATTTCTGTATATGCAATCATCATGCCACATGTAATTGCCACTAGGTGTGCCATATTTCCTAGAATTCAGAGTTGACGATATGTGTATATTCAGTAAAAGATTGAGGGAATTCAATGCATTCTATATCACCCAAAAATAGGATTAAGATTTGTTCTTTTGTTTGATCTTGAACTCCTTCTACTTGTTTGAGTGTCAACAAGGGATGAGTACAGTCCTCCTCCCCATAGGGATTCTCCAACCAGAGAGGAACTCCAGTGGCTAGTTGGGTAGGAGGAAAGAGGATAAGTTTTTGACTTTGAGTGTCATTGGAAATTGTCATCTCTCCATACCGACAACTAATAAACACATCAATAGTGGCCAACCAAGGTCATCCAACTACTACTGGATGTCCTGGTTTGGAGGATTTGGGATGAATCACTAACAAATCCACATGGTATTCCCAAGAAGCCAAGGTAACTGTTATATCATCTAAACTTCTTGCTGGGGTGATGACTGATTTGTCTGCTAGTTCCAACAAAGTTTGTTTTGGTCTTAGGTGATTTAGTTGCATCATTTTCATGGTGTCAACTGACATAACATTTATTTTTGCCCCTAGATCAATAAGCATGTTTGGAAAAGAAACACCTTTAATCTCTATGGTTACCACTGGGTTTCTTAGATCACTATATTTGGATGGCATTTCTGATATAAATTATGATAATTGTCCAACCACATGTATACGAGAAGGCTCCTTCCTCTTCCTCCCTAGATTTTTAATGAAAAGAACCCTTAAAATATTAGAATAAATAGGTATATCCTTGATGGCCTGGAGTAGGGGAATCTTCAGACATATGTTTCTAAGTTCAGTATCTAGATTATGTCCGAGAGGTTCCTCAGATTTCTTCACAAGTAACCTTTCTGGATAAGGAGGAGGATTAGTTTTATGAGGCATTTATGTAGGCTGAGAAGTGTGAGGGGGTGTTTCTTGTTGTACAAGGGTGTTTCTTTTTTCATTTAATTGGTTATACATTTGTTCTTCTTCTTGAACTGCTTGAGTATCTATTTGTTCTTCTTCTTGAATTGATTAATTATCTACTTGTTCTTCTTCTTGAATAACCACAATAGGATTTGGTTTATTCACAACCCTCCCTGATCTTAATTCAATTCCATTAAATGAAGCAGGAGTTATCACATAAGTGGGGAAGGTTTGTACTTCAAGATTTTGTACAGGCTGTGTAGGTCTATTATTTTGATTAGGAATGGGTTGTTTAGGAATAGGGGTAGGCCGAGGAGGGTTTGGGATAAGTGCATATTGCATTTGTTGTTGCAGATTTGGGTTCATAGGTAGTGCAAGTTGTTGTTTCATCTGTGGAGGTGGAGGAAGAGCAGGGGGATTAAATCCTGGTAGCCACTGAGAAATATTGGAGGGGTATTGTGGGTAGGTGGGAAAGTTTGTTGGCTGAAAGGTAACATTCCCATATGTAGGCCCTCTCCATCCTTGTTGCCAAGGTTGGATTTGTGGTTGTTGAGGTGACCATTGAGGATAAGATATTGGAGGTACCCATTGTTTTTGTGAATATTGTGTGGTAGGGTCTACAAACATATTGGGATTTTTTTGTCTCCATGTTCTCTTGGGGAGATATTATGTTTCATGAGGTTCCCCCCCTCCCTTGAAAATGGATTTAAGTTCAGGTAAAGAAGGGCACTCATTGGTAGGGTGATATTTTGTACAGAGGCCACACATTTCGGTAACATTAATGGGGAATTCCTTTTAAGGACACCTTTTCCTACATCGAGGACAAAAAATTGCCAAAGTAGATTTTCCTTCTTCTTGTTTCCTTTTAATTTTAATGGTAGCAAGTTGGAAATTGATGGTGTTTAGGATGTATGTTTTGAAGTTTTCTAGTAGATTCCCCAATTCAATCCTAGTAAGACCTCCTGGTGTGGGTTTAGTAATTCTTTTTGTATGATCCCTCACACTTTTTCTTGTTTTGGCTTGACTACAAGAGTATATTTTACAATACTCTTCTATGTCTCCAAATGGCTTTTGGTACATATATCCGGAACTCATGAGGTTTAGTACTTCAATGCAGTCATCCCTCACACATTTTAGGAATATGGTCCTAATTGTGGTTGTGTCTAAGTCAAATTGCTTTGTCTTTTGGTAGTTGAATAGGAACCTTTCTAGGTAATCTTCCAAAATTTCTTCCTCAGATTGTTGCATTTTAAATATGTCATTCCTAGCATCCCTAGGTCTACAGTAATCTTGATATTTCTGGAGGAAAGTCTCCTTCATACCATTCCAAGATAAGATAGTGTGTTCTCTTAGGCTCATAAACCACCTTAATGTTGATTCTTTTAGTGCGGCTAGAACAAGTTTTAGTTTTTGTGCATTATCAGTGTAATTATAACTCCTACATACTATATCAAATTCAAACAAAAATGAATTAGGATATTTTTTTGACATACCATGGAAGTGAGGAAGTGAGGACAATGGAATATTCTTCATAGAAACTCCTATGACGATGTCTAATATTGGAAATCCAAATGTATATGTTACATTGGTTGCATTTCCTTCCTCTTCTCCCACATCTCCGAACAGGTTGTAGGGTGTTGGTTATGTCTCCCCACTAAGTGATGGTTCAACCACCGGGTTTTTTGGTACATCTAACTGTTCCAATACCTTGTGTGTTTCCCCAATGGCATATGCAACTTCCTCTATCACTACCTCTGTCTCTTTTCCATCTCCTCCTTATGATGGTGTCGTCAGTGCTTCCCCACTTGCTTGTTGTATTATGCTTCCAATATGAATAGTGGCTTCAGATTTAGTGCCTTTGTCTATTTTTTTAATTGGTTCCTTTGAAATTTATCCTCTGAGAATTTTTCATCACTTTCGAGCAACCCCACCAAAGTGGATGTGCAGTTTCTTACCTCTCGTCTTATTGTCTTCTCTCTGACCTCATATTTTCCTTAAATTCAATCCAAACTCATCAAACCAATCAAAATCAAAATGCTACCTATTACCGTTTACAACTCCCCGACAATGGCGCCAAAATGTTGGTGTATAAATATGCTTAGTATATTACACTCATTTACATGTCAATCCAGGATTCGTAATCAAAAGAGTTGTTACACTATAAATAACAGGAAATAATTAATAACATAACACTTTGTTCCTAGAATATCTGAATGCTTCACACAACTTTAAACTCAGAAGATAAAATTGATAACAAAACTCTCAAACAAACACTCAATTGAAAAGGCTCTTGCTTAGATGACAAGTTTGTTCATTACATGATTATGAAATGAAGGGATGAACTTAAGATCATCTTCCCTATAGCAATTAAAAAAGTAATCAACAGTCCACTTTATTCACTCTTAAAAAGAAATCAATCATAACTCTATTAAGTCCAATCAAACCTTCTTTAATACAGGAAACAATCAATATGATTGAGAGATTTCATTATATGGAACATGAAGGTGAGAGATGAAGTCTTATGGTTCATGTACCTACTAAGAACACCACAATTATAAATTCAAAACGATAACATACGTTTTCTTAACAATCCCACGCATTTATCAAACTCTTATCAATTAAATATTAATCTGTAGAAATGGAAATGGAACTATCTACTCTGTTCAATGTCTAATCATTTACTTACACTGATTCAAAATCAAATAACTTTGTATTGAACTTAAAATGAATTTAAAATCATTTTCAACACACAACTATTAAATGTTCGCACTCACACAATTGTCTTAAAACACACAAAGACATGTACAGGGAGGTTTACCTTGGTTGGGGCAGTGGGCCCTTGCCGAACCAACAAGTTACCTCTAAAGAGATAACAGACTAAAACTCTTTACTCATGCTCATGAATTGCAAAAAATATCATTTGTATTCCTTCAATCTATCGATTGAATCAACAGTCCAACATTATACTCAACATAACAATGTATATCATCCTTTACTTACTACTCCTCATTACTTCCTATCATCTATACAACATCCCTTATAAAGAATGTGAGCCGTTATTACCAATATCTAAAGATAATTATCAAATGGTTTTAAAATATTAGAATTGGTAATTCGTATCGAATCTCTAGGGATGGAATTCATCCTCATGACACAAAGTGCATGACAAATGAATTCTATCATGATCCCAAAACTACCTCAAGAGACTTATATACAACTAACTTCTTGGAATCTTCATCATCATATGCGTTCAACATGTAAATCCGGTAGATAGGGGTTTAGTACCGGATGAACATAGTCACGACCATGGGTACCGGACCAGTGCAAAGGTAGTACCAGAATAGGCACTGAGTTGGTACTAGATGAGGTCTTGAGCTGGAGGTACTAGATATAGCGCTGAGCTAGTGGTACCAAATGAGGCGTTGTGTTGGTACTGGAATAAACGTTGAGCGGGTAGTACCGAAAGAACCAGTTTGCTGGTACCGAAATAGGTGGAACATCGGTACCAGATCAGACAGGGTACCAGATCCAGTGGAGTACCAGATCCAATGGAGTACTGGATCATGCTATTGTTGCAGTACCGGATTAGTGAAGTACCAGACGAAGATGCTTAAGAGTCAAAGTGATTAGGAGCATAAATAATCAATCATTTAATCAAATTTAATCAATAAAATCAAACAAATCATGCTTTAACATAAGTTACCTCTCTATGCACATGGATAAGGTCACAAAGTGGGTTTGTGGAGGGAATGGTCAATTATATACACATAGCATAGGTAGGGGATAATATAGGATACTAGAAGTGTCAAAATGGATACTCAATAAGAGGGAAGTTGTCTGGTGTACCTTATGCAGAACAAAAGGACACCAAAAAAATGAGTGCCCAACATTTGCATAGTATTTGGGAGAAAGGATGCCAAATCCCTTACCCACCGGAGGATTATGGTGTGAACATTTTAAAACACCTGGACATGATCCTAATCATTTTCTAATCATGCAAAAATACCAAGCAATTCCTAAAAGTACATTCTGTAATTTCTACAAGTCTATAGGACATGAGGATAAGGATTGTCGAAACTTGGTGTTAGGTAGCTAGAGAGGTAGTAGTGGGGGCCCAGAGGGCCCATAGTGATAATAGTGGAGGCCATTCAATGTAAGATAGACTAGGTCCACTATATTATTAAATAAGGCCCACTATGGTAGTTAGAAATAATAAATGTAAGAGGACTTCTTAAAAGGTTTTACTTCTAGAATATTCCTCCTCTATAATGTTCTTAGGTGATGCTAGCACTATATAAAGGGGTTCAAGCAATGTAATGGGATATGAAGAGAAGTATTGTGTTTGGAGCTGAAGCTCATTAGGAGGTTTCCCCCTCGAAGAGGCAAGTGAACAGGAGAGAATCCCTTCCATAATAGGATCCATTGTATGGTGTTGCCCTACCTCAAGGGTTTTGATATAATAAAGTGGTGGTTTTTTCTAAAGGGTTTGGTAATAATAAAGTGTGGTTTTTTCTATCTTTGTTTGTGAATCTATTGTGTATTCAGTATTTTTGGTGATTATATTTGTAGATATATTCAGGTTCTTAACACTTGGAAATTATGAAGGAAAAGACATCGGATGCTTATAGGAGGCAGGATGAACTAATGACAGAACAACCTACATAGTAGTATAATAATGCACAACATTTTACAGCTCCACCATAATATAATCAAGTACCACAATATAATACATTGCACACAAACAATCAAGGAAATAGAGGAGGATTCAGAGGAAGAGGAGGATTTAGAAGAGGCAGAGGGTCAGTAACCTTCCACAATTTCCAACAACCTAGACATTATGCAAGGGATAGTTCACATCCACCAACAACATGCATGTATTGTTGCGCAACATATCATACTACAGAATATTCTCCTATACTTTTGACAAAAATACAGGACAAAGAGAATCATAATAACCAAAATGTTTAATGGATTGCTGTGAAAACTAGAGATGATGGGAAAACTATTAATGTGTTTACTTGAGGTGGAACCAAAATAGGAGAAGATGGAGTACATCAAAATCAAAATCAACACCGGTGGGTTAGAAAAAATACAACACCTCAACAATATTTTGATGCGCGCAATGAAAAAGAAACATTCAAGCTGGCTAGACAAGAAATTTTGCAGGAGAATATTACTTTTACTTCAAATGCACAACCAAGATATGATGGGATACTATATGATATGCCTCATCCATATGATCATATCAGCAGAGGTCAACCTTTAGAAAAGGTAAGAAATATAAGAAAAATTTTGGTGTCTTGCTTGAAGTTATTGAATGATCAAATATCTATACAAGTATTACAAAGTTTGATATAAAATCCAATCCTAAAGAAGAGATAAAAATAGAACAAAAGACATTAAATCATGTCCAAAGGAAGATAAGAACAAATAGATATTTCAGGCTAAATTCAAAGATTAGAGGCTTTAACATGGGTGACATCATATTAGATTTGGGATCTGAGGTAAACGTTCTTCCTAAGAAAACATGGGAATGCATGGGGGAACCTACACTGGGCTATTCACTTATTCAACTGAAATTAGAAAACCAACATAGGGTAATACCATTTGATCAATTGAAAGGCATACCAATGGATTTACATGGTGTTAGTGTTTCATGGAAACCTACACAGGAGACCTAGATAAAGCATACACAAACAAATCTTATCAAGAAAAGGAAGAGAGATACAATATGAAGAAGGAGAATCAATGTATATTATGATCTGTTCAATGAGTGAGTGATATTCACTCATATAGGAAATGACATCCTATAATTAAGAAAAGAGAAGTAGTGAGCTGCAATGAGCTTTTCTTAGGAATGCATGCATAATAGTGATTGTCTAAACTTAGAAATTCTAAAATAGAACTAGTCAGTTAACTCCCACTAAACTAGTGGCCCGAAAATAGAAATTTCTCCAACACCCCCCCTGAACATCACTATGGAATAAAAAATGAGTCCCGGCTACTAGGCCATATTAGGTACTCATGTACAATGCAACTAATGAATACTAAATAAAAATGAGGAAAGAGAGAAAACCACATGGGAACAAAACCCCCCCTCAAAAGCCAATGCATCAAAAGAAGAAAAGGCAACTACTAGGAAAATGTGTTCTCCACTATAAGACGATCCTACAAAGTCTGAAACTTCTGCTTGGTGAAGGTCTTGGCAGTGTGTTTAGAGGAAGTACATAACTTCAAATCAATGACCTTATCATGTACCAAATCTCTCATGAAATGCATGTGGACCTTAATTTGTTTGGTTCATTGTCATTGTACTAGATCTCTACAAAATCGCAGTGTACTATGGTTGTCACACCATATGATAGTCGAAAAGTGAAACTGGATACCAAGCTAAGTAAGGAAGTGTTGATACCAAATTGTCTGAATGACATAGTTGACTACTCCTTTGTACTCAACCTCTATGGAAGATAAAGAAATGGCTGATTGCTTCTTACTTGACCAGCAAATTGGGCCTGACCCCAAACTGAGAGTGTACCCAGACGTGGACTTGCAATCTATGTTATCACCATCCCAATATGAATCTATAAATCCTATGATATATAATGCACAACCAACTTCATATTGAATCCCATAACGCATGGTGCCCTGAACATATCTGAGTATGCGCTTAGAAGCCTTCCAGTGCAGACCATGGGGTTCCTGCATGTATTTGGAAACTGCTCCTACGACATGTGAGATATTTGTATGGGTGTGGGTGAGATATAGAAGACTCCCCACCAACTTTCAATTCAAAGTGTTGTCCATTAATGGTGTATCCATTCCATCCTCAAGTCTGATCCTAGATAAGAAGGGTGTAGGTGCAGACTTATAGTCTGTCATGTGGAATCTTTCGAAAATATCCCTAAGATACTTAGCCTGAGAAATTTTGATGCAGAAGCATCCTGACTAATATCAAGACCAAGAAAGAAGTGTATTGGACCCATGTCCATCATACAAAACCTTTCATGAAAAATATCTTTGAACAAAGCAATGGATGAAGCAGAGCTACCAGTGATCAAAAGATCATCAACGTAGAGTACTAAAATCATCACAGAGTTAGTAGTCCTTAGCATGTAAACATTGGAATCAGATTTACATCTAAAAATCATGTAAAAGAAAGTAAGAATCCATCTTTGCATGCCATGCTCTAGGTGCCTGCTTGAGGCCATAGAGAGACTTCTTCAGTCTGCATACTAAACATGAGTTCTAAATGAACCCCTGTGGTTGCTCCATGTAAATATCCTCCGAAAGGTCACCATGAAGAAAATACTTCTTCACTTCCATCTGGTGAACTTCCCATCCTTTGGCTACTACCATGGCTAGATCCAAGTGAATGGAGTCCATCTTTTCTACAAGAGAAAAGGTCTCATCATAATTTATCCCATGAATCTGTTGAAATCCTTTTGCAACTAATATGGCCTTATATCTTCTCACCTGACCATTTTTTTCTCTCTTGGTCCTATATTGTTTGACAACATAGGTATTCCAATAGAGGATGAACATATTCAGTAACCACTCAAATAACCAGATCAAAAATCAACACATCGATGTTTTCACATGGTAAAACCCCTATGGGGAAACATCCACGGCCCCAGCCAACGTGACCACTTGGACCAGTTTATTAATGCAAAAGAAAAATATTACAAAGAGATTTTACAAGAGAGTTTCTCACAACTGATCATCGACAAATGACCCTCCACACTCTTTAAATAGAGATCATGGACCAATTTAGTGTTAATCCATGGATCAATGGCCGTTAAGATCGAGGAGAGTATGAACCGTCAAATCACTCTATGTCGTGAACATATCATCACCATTAGATTTCCTAACTACAAATGAATACTAATTCATACTAAAGAAACACACGAGGAAACACTCTTTTACCTAACAACGCATTAGACCAAGTAGATCTTAACTAACTCCTAAGTGTCTAAACATTCTAACTTTCCCCCATAAAAACAACTTGGGATAGGATTGAAGGATTTAAAATAGTGACACAATAGGAGAATGAAGGAGGCGTTAGAGCCTATCCCCCTTTAATGACAACTTCCTGAACTCCTAACATAGATCAAAGTTTGGAAAACTTCACTTCTATAAGAGACTTTGTGAAAATGTCTGCAACTTGATCTTCTATAGGGAAAAATATCACTTCAATAACTTGATGATGAGTGAGCTTTCTGATGAAGTGCATGTGTATATCTATGTGTTTACTACACTGATGTTGAATTGGGTCTTTAGCAAGCTTGATGGAACTTTAATTGTCACACCAAAGGTTGGTTCTATGATGTTGCTATAATCCAAACTCTGAAAGGATCTGTTAAATCCACAAGGCTTCTTGACTTGCATTTATCAATGCTCGGTACATTGTTTTTGCTGAAGAAAGTGCAATAGCCTGTTGTTTCTTACAGGCCCAAGTGGCAGGTCCTGAACCAAGGCTGAAAACATAAACATAAGTAGACTTCTGATCATAAGGGTTTCCATCCCAATTTGAATCAATGAAACCAACCAATAAAGGAGTCCCCCGTAAACTGTAATGTATCCCGAATTGAACTGTACCATTGACATAGCGAAGTATCCTTTTAGCTTATTTCCAATGGATTTCATGGGGTGTTTTCAAATATCGGGAAAAAATACCTAAAATAAAGGAAAGATCAGGAAGGGTATGAGTCAAGTATAAGACGCTACCAACTAACTGACAGCACAGGGTGGCATCAACTTCTGGAGAAGTACAGGTGGAAATAACCTTGACTCCAGACTGGAAGGGAGAAAGGGTTGGTTTATAATCATCCATGTGAAAGCAATCAAGAAGATCACAAGCATACTTAGACTGGGAAATAAAAATTCCTTCATTGGTTTGCAAAACTTGGAGGCCAAGGAAATAGTGCAAAAATCCTAGGTCTGTCATTTCAAATTTCTTTTGAAGGTTGGTTTTCATATGGTTTAAAAGTTTTGAGTCACTACCAGTAAGGATAAGGTCATCAACATAAAGGAAAAGTATTATGAGATGGATTTCTACTTTCTTGGTATAGACATTAGGATCAAAATGGCATCTAGATAATCTAGTGGAAATAAGAAAGTTGTCCATTTTGGCACACCAAGCTCAGGGAGATTTCTTGAGACCATAAAGAGATTTATTAAGGCGAAAAATAAGGCTAGAGTCATCCTGGACATAGCCAAGAGGTTGTTCCATGTAGATTTCCTCTTGCAAATCTCCATGCAAGAAGGCAGATTTAACATCCATCTGATGGACCTCTCATTTATGTGAGGCATCAAGGGCAAGAACAAGTTGGATGGAATTCATTTTGGCTAGAGGGGCAAAGTTTTCATTATAGTCAATTCCTTCAACTTGGGAAAATCCTTTGGCAACTAATAGAGCCTTGTGTCTTTCAACACTTCCATCTTATGCATACTTAGTTCTGTATTCCCATTTACATCTGAAAGTTTTCATCCTTTGGAAGAGGTACAATATCCCAAGTATAGTATTCCATTAAAGAATGATACTCTTAATTCATTGTTGTATCCCAATATAGATGACCTGAAGCTTCTCCAAATGTCTATGGATCATGAGTTTCTGAAACTTGAGCCAAAAGAGAATAGGCTTGCTGGAACTATGAAAATGTCTGACGTTGATCTGAAGGATCACCGACAGGATCACCAGTTGCTTCTAGTGTTGAACGGACCCATCTAGGAAGTGGTGGGGCTGGTGCTAGCTCAGGTTCAAAGGACACATCTGGAGGAAGGTGAGCAGGCGAAGGTGGATTTTCATCCTCACTGTCATCATATGAAGAAGAAGCTAGAACAGAAGAATCCAGAAACGTTGAAGATGGCTTGTAGACCGAAGAAGGCAAAACCACCAAAGTAGGCTCGCAGACCAAAGAAGGCACAAATGTCGAATTAGGCTTGCATGCCAAGATATTTTCATCAAATTTAACATCTCTTATAATAATAATTTCATCACAACGTGGTTGATTAATTTGTAACCTTTGACATCTTTAGAATAACCAACAAATATACACTTCTCACTTTTAGGTTGCAATGCTTTCCTTTTCTCATCAGGAATGTGAGCCCATGTTATACTTCGAAATACAAGGAAGTGACTTACATCTGGTTTAATTTTAGTCCAAGCTTCTTTTGGTGTTATATTTTTAAGAGCCTTTGTGTGAGTTTGATTTACTATGTAATTTTCACAGTTGATGGCTTCCACCCAATACTTTAGACTTAATCCTTAGATTGGATCATAGAATTATCCATTTCTTTTAATGTGCGATTCTTTCTCTCAGCAAAACCATTTTGTTGTGGTGTATACGGAACAGTGTGTTGCATTTGGATTCCCTATGTAATGGAGTAACATGTAAAATTATTTTTCACATATTTTCCTCCATTATCTGTTCTTAACCTTTAAATTTGATATCTAGATTGATTTTCTACAAGGGCCTTGTAGGCCAAAAACTTGTCAAAAAATTCGCTCTTAAGTTTTAATAATTAAACCCAAGTACATTTGGAAAAGTCTTCAATGAAAGTAAAGAAATACTTGCACCCAAAACAAGAAGGAGAAGAAAGTGGACCACACAAATCACTGTGAACAAGTTTCAAAGGACCCGAGGCGTGACAAGTGGCACGTTTGTCAAAATTGTCTCGATGATGTTTCTCGAGAACACAACCATCACAAAAACCATCTCTGCATGAAACAAGAGGAAGACCAATCACCATCTATTGATTACATAGTTCTTTCAATGAGAGATAGTTTAGATGACCAAACCACTCATGATAAAGTTTGCTCAAGTCATCGCTATGAGAAACAAAAATTGATGAAAATGATGATAACCGAAATTTGTCAAACTTGTACAACCTGGTAATATCATCAACAATTCCAGTTGCAAGAACATGCTTAGGATATTTTCGATCCTTGATTACAACTTGGTGTAGTGAAAAATTTACGGTTTTACCTTCACCTGAATGAGTGATTTGATATACTGATATAAGTTTACAAGAAATACTTGGAACACATAATACATCATTGAAATGACCATTTTCTACTTGAATTGTTCCAGATCCTTAAACACTAAGAGATCTATCATTACCAACAAATATTTTCTTGGTGTTACATTCATTTAGAGTAGAAAATATGTCTCTATCCTTAGCCATATGATAAGACGCTCTAGAATCAATAAGCCACTCATTAGAAGTAGAAG
>JASDQU011377682.1:7162-19374 GCA_032191745.1 Picea mariana | reverse complement strand
AATGTGCACACACTTTAGGAACACGTGGTTGTTTCTAAAGCACACATACATTATTGAATTTCAATTTTTTTAGGGTGGAAGTGACAACTCTAACATACGTGTTTTCTAAGTTTGTTGACTCAAATTTAGGTTCAGGATGAAAAACCTAGTGGTTCGATCCGAAAATACATAAAACCTCCATTTTTATGAATTCCTCTCCATATTTATGTTATTGACGTTATTTTTCTATAGGATACACAATTCAGTTATTGACGAAACTACATACATAGATAGAGTTGCCTGTGCAAATTCCAAATATACAATGTTTTTTTTAAATTAATAATGTTTAGTATTTTTAATTTATTTTTGTCTTGACATATATCAAAATCCTAGAATACATACCTCTCTTATTTCTGCTTTAATGTTTTGTCGACTTAACCATTTATTGAATGGGTTATATTTGGCACTAAAGGACACCAATATATACAATCTAAAAAAACAATTTGTTTTCATCATGTTAAGACCTTCTTAGCCTGCACGAACAAAAGACGTTGTAATTTTAGGGATATGTTGACTTTGATAATTTAAAAATAAAATAAAATTAATATTATAAATTTCCAAAAAATACACCGCAGAAGAAAAACGGGTTCTATACAAGTATACAAGTTTTTGGAATTAAATTTCATTGTTAAGGTACTCAACACCTGCACGAATAAAATCATATACCTTATATTTTGTTGGAAAAATAAGATAACACTGTTAGAAAAATCAAATTTGACATAGTTATTCACAATTTTGAGGGATAAAACTTGTATATTCGGAAAGCTAATTAAATTTCCTACATTTCATATTGTTACACCATATTCAAATTCATTGTAAAAGTACCTTTAATAATCCCTCAAAGTTAACAGATTGTTGTTTTCTAGGTTTGCATTGCCACTAACGCATCATGAGAGACCATCATTAGATTGCACTCACCCACAACTTGTTGCGGATAATGAAATAAGAATGGTACTCTCTTGCACCTCATAGGGGGGAGAGTACAATGATAAAACTATGCTACACCTTAAGGGGAGGAGTGCACAAATCAACTGAAGATGGTTAGTGGTAAACCAGAACCACCAAATGGAGTGAAAATGGTTAATAGTCAATCAAAACCACCAAATCAAGTGAACATGGTTAGTGGTAAACCAAATTTACCAAATCCAATTAATATTGTTAATGGAAAACCAAAAAAACCAAATAAAGTGAAGATGGTTCATGGTCAACCAAAAAACACCTGATACAATGATGAATTGGTTAAGGCTAACTGACACGAAAACCCATAATGTTTCTCCATTTAGCTGACAAAGGGGGGAATATTAAAGAAGGTTATTAGACTTAAAGTTTCGAATATAACAAACAAACAATAGTCTGTAAATGACAGACTAAGAAAATTCCAAATGGGTGACAACAACAACAACAATAAGGGTGTTGCAAAGATTTGATCACTTTAATCATACAATTGGTCTACAATTAAATCAGGAAAGTTTCATCATGGAATCTAGAACTTCAAATCATCATTGGGAAGATCTAGAGTGGAATGTATGATACTCTCATTTAACTCTTTATTATCGAATTGGGATACATTGAGATATTGTTCGACACCTAAAACTGTAAAAAATGGTTAGTGGTCATCACAAATCACCATATTCAGAAAGAACTTCAATGATGAACTTACTTGGCAAATGATCAAAATGTCAAGTAATTTGGAAATGTTTAGACTTTGACAGTCGTCTACTTCCATATTTGAATTATTTTCTAGTTCACTCTAGATGAAATATCCAACATCTAGTTTTGATGGGTTTTTGAGACAAATTTTTCATTGAAGCTCAGATCATAGGCTTCTGAAAGATCCAATATATCATTTTTTGCATTACTATTTATTGCTTAGCTGATACAAAGATATAGACTTGTGAAGGGGGGATGTTATCCTATGGCTTGCCTTACCAATTAGTAAGTGTTCTTGTCACTTTTATTTGTATTATTCATTTAAAGGATAATAGTAATTTATCCTGAAACGATGACTAAGTGGGTTAGTTTTATCCTAGTCACCATGCAAAGTATTAGGATCTAGAACAAATCTCTCTATGAAGTAGCATCACACATTGCACTATATATTTGTAAATTTCATGTGGATATTATACAAGATCTCTTGAAACCTTTTTCGTCATATTGTTATTCCTATCTTTTTTTTCTATTTCTTAATAAATACACCTCATTCCAACCGCACATTTCAACTCATTTGGAGCTTCTTCATGACCAGGGAGTTTTTTAGTGTTTCACACATTTTCCATTCTATGGTTGTTAATGTCATGTTCGTTCCRRCGATAAGCATATYAGGACATATCAATTACAATATCATGAGTATCACATTTTAATCAAACCCATGGAAATCTAATCCGGTAGAGTATATATAATAAACATTTGGCTATATAYACTCATAGATAATGCATTTTATATTATCAATTTGGAACCCCAATGTTTATTTGAGGCTTCAAACAAAACGTCCACAAGATCTGGAATGACAATTTGKTTATTCTATGAAATGTGCTTCTCTAATATTTTCTCTAGCAAGTCATTTTGCTTCTTATAATTTTCATTCAAGTGACTGTTGAGATGTTGCAKATCCATYGAGGTCAAATGTGSTATGTAATCTATAATGTTAAAATATCCTRTTAACATAGAAGTTTATTTGATCATTGAATTGATTCATATGATGTCAATTAATTCTTGGTYAGAATACTTCTTGCCTAAGCCCATCCGACATATTATGGCAAATGGAGAATACAATTGCACACAAAACTTGTTTTCCATTACATATTCACAAAATATTGATACATTTACAAAACCTGTTGTCAKATCCAACTTATTCTAAACATGGAGAGAGAGGTTGAGAGAATATCTCAACAACCTCCAACAAATCCAAATCAATCGCTAACCAATTCTATTGTAAGCAATATCACYAACACCCTCTTGTATTGCTTACATTACAAATATTACAATATAGAAAAAACATACAAGTCATATATGTTTGGTATGGTATTCACTATCACTTACACTCACTTTGAACTTCTCAGTTTTCTCTCTTCTCTTATTCACACTCTCAAGCTTCCCATTTCATTCATTTAAAACATAACTGCTTCTGACCATCGTTGACAAACTTTAAAGTATTGATCCTTCTCAACCTCCCAAAGGAAAATATTTATACTGAAGTATTCTATGGAACTGCTACCATATGTGAATACATGGCCCTCCATGCTATTCATCAGTTATCTAGGATAACATTCTAGATACAAAATATCTTTAGTAGCCAATTATACAATTTGACCTTATAAAAATAACATGTACTGACGCTCCTGGAGCACGACGGGTCATGTCAGCTTGACCTTATTAATAACTACATGTAACTAATGTTCTTGGAGCATGAAGGGTCACATTGTCATGTAACACACTTAGACATAACTAAATCATCTATTGATTCTCTCAACACCGCAGCCCGCCAAGAACCACTAACTTAATTATGTTAGTCTGTTCAATAATTTTCTTGTTCTTTGTGGTTTTCCAACTGATCTCTTTCATTTGATCATATTTTATTACAAACGATGGAAAATTATAACACACACTTGCACTAATTCAAAAAATAAAACAATCTTTAAATTTTGCACATGAATTTGGAGAACAACATAAAGTTTCCATCGATGATTTGGATGTCCATAAATTTGTGATGAAACCTGAACTTCCATGGAAATCATTGATGCACAAAATATGTGTTGAGTATAATGTCTAAAATGAAATTCCTTTATTGATAACCAACTAAGGATTTGTAACACCTGGGCGAGGATCTTCCTACCAAATCTAAAATGTTATGGGGGTTTATGTTTGCAGCGATCAATCTGAGACGTGGACCATTCTTTGAGTAGAAATTTGATAATGCAAAGTCATCAAATATACAACCTCCAAGAATCAGACAACTTGCACATCTTCATGCCCAAATATTTCACTACAAGAAGCACCAATCGTGATTTGAGCTTGAATTGATATTGTGTATGAATGATGGTTCCTTAATGGTGTGTCTTCTCTGAAAGGAAAATTTTGATTGGCGGACATCACACACACAACACAATCACAAGGAGATGATCATTAGGATATTACTTCGATCCACAAACCATTCCTCAGCAACGGATCACTACTCCTTTTCAATAACACGATCTATATAATTTAAAACATAATGGTAGCTCGACTCTTTGAAATGATGGCTCAGTTGGATTAAAATCAACGACAATCAAGCGGATTTCTTCCCGACAACCATAAATTGTGAATTTCCTTCACTACAGGTTTGACTGAAGGGGACTCTGATCTGCCACACATTCACCAAGTCCCAAATCTCCTTCTCCTGGTGGCTTCTTCCTTGCGTAGGCTCCTCCCAATAGGCAATACACGAAAATCGTTATACAAAACAACACATAGAAATAACAATCTATTCTCACACAAACACACCTACACTAATATACATAAATCCACTCAGCATTCCATTTTCTTGGGTCCTCCCGTAAGGGATTTAACCCAGACAACTCAGCTCTGATACCAAAATGGAGAATACAATTGCACACAAAAATTGTTTTCCATTACGTATTCACACAATATTAATACATTTACAAAACCTGTTTTCATATCCAACTTATTCTAAACATGGAGAGAGAGGTTGAGAGAATCTCTCAACAACCTCCAACAAATCCAAACCAATCGCTAACCAAGTATATTGTAATAAATATCTCCAAAATTTTCCTTTGCAAGGGTGGACACGGTTATGGTAATGCTCACGAGATGACCTAAATTAATAATAAAGTGAATCACAACAAATAAAGCAGAAGTATTCTATAATGCAAACCTAAATTAATGCTATATGAACCCAAGGTGACATATGATAATTATATGACAAATAATGACCAACGGTGATGGAAGCTCTATTGGAAAAACACAGATCACAATTTTTGAGAAACTCCTATGGCATATCTTCGAAAGAAGCAAATAAGGTGAGGGTAGATTCGTGATGGAGAGACATGAGATGGTCTTATTTTAGAGAAAGTGCTTCCAACACTCGATGGGGATGCTCTCCCAACAGGTGAATGTTTTTTATAATGGATGATTGGAGCAACCCTAAAGGAATCCTTTCCCTCTTCCCATGGATAAGAATCTTCAAATCCCCATTATCAATACAAGGATGGTAGCGGTTGTGAGATATTTTTTTATGAATATATGTTTTTAGATGGAAGAAATCACTGGAAATTTTTAGAGTACTTTCTCACATTTCGTTGATGGTAAACGGGTAAACAGTTTTTCCAGATTATGGGTAAATGGTCAAATATGTGACCACCAACAAAACGCATGAAACCACAATTATAACTTTAAACCAATTGAACTAACCCTCACAAATGCATCTTTGACATAGATATATAAATATCTTCTCTTTAACTTCATTTCCATCATCATGTTCAATACCCAATACAGTTAAAAAATCCACATATTCATATCTGGATTGAGTCAAAAAATTACTAATAAGTGTGTCATCCATGTCCCACTAGTGAATTGGTCAAGTGGCCTCTTTTCCTCAGGCTTTAGCAGGTCATTCGTTCAATTTACTATCATAGGTTGGTGGTTGAATCTACTCTATTGTTGCACCCTATGCTTTGGTACTTGCAGTAGCTATTGGTGAAGATTCCAAGTTCGCTTGTTAGCCTCTAAGTGAATGTCCATGAGTTAAATGAAACAATCCAAACAACTCTATTACCAGTTTTCACAATTTTAACCAAGAAGAATTGAATCTACTCAATTGTTTCACCCTATGTTACGGTACTTAGCAGTAGCTCTTGGTGAAGATTCTAAGTTATCTTTTTATCGTCTAAGTGAATTTATATGAGTTAAATGAAACAATGTAAACTCTATTAACTAAATAGAAACCACTTCTGATGTGATCTTCATCTTCTTAGATTTCCAACGATATAAATTTTGTGCAAATCTGTCACTCGGATCTCAAGATATGAACTCATGAAGTTCAGTTGTCATACATGCCCATTAAAAATTGAAGTCGACTGATTTTTATTTTTTTTTGGGAAAAATGTAGCAACCTTTAGCCCTTGAAACCTGTACCATAATCTTCTACGTGGATATGAATTTCCAACGGTATAAATTTTGTGCGATTCCGACACCCGGAGCTCAAGTTACGACCTCTGTGAGATCAACGCCCAGTTACCGTCAATCAAAATTGATGGGAAAATCTCAGATCTTGGATGAATTTTTTGCTCTCCATTAATTAATTTCCATGTGTAAGGATCTTATTGGATGTCATGTGGCACTTCTCCATAGGCTTAAACATATTTCCATGTCATCTAAGGAAATTTGGTCACATGGCATAATGTTACATGTGAATAAAATAACATAATATATAAAGTGTGAAACGTTAAAGGTGAATAATATAATAATAATAACGTTTTATGATAAAGCGATAAGTGTGGGAGGAACGAGAGTGTAGGAAAGGGGGAAAGGGTAGTGTAGCGGGGAGGGTAGAAATGTAGGTGGAAAAAGAGCAGAGGGATAAACATAGGGAGCAAAGTGACATGAGGTGAGGTAAGAGGGGTTCAGGTGAGTGTGTCAGGGGAGGATGTGAGGTAATGTGAGGGGGAGAGGTGAGGGATTTATGGCAAGTCATACCGAGTGTCATAATGCAAATAAAATTTAAGTATGGGATAAGGGATTGGAGTGGAGTGGGTGAGCAGGTAAAGTAGAGTAGAGTGTCGTAGGTTGGGGAGGTGAGGGATGTGAGGGGGTTGGGAATAATGGTTTTCCTCCCCCATGAACTTGATAAGGAATAAATAAAATAAATTTAAGTGTGAAATAAAGGGGGCAGTAAAGTAAATTGGAGTGGAGAGATAAGGTGAAAAAAAAAAAAANTATGGGATAAGGGATTGGAGTGGAGTGGGTGAGTGGGTAAAGTAGAGTAGAGTGTCGCAGGTTGGGGAGGTGAGGGATGTGAGGGGGTTGGGAATAATGGTTTTCCTCCCCCACAAACTTGATAAGGAGTAAATAAAATAAATTTAAGTGTGAAATAAAGGGGGCAGTAAAGTAAATTGGAGTGGAGAGATAAGGTGAAAAAAAAAAAAAAACTAAGTATGGAAGAGGTAAAGGAGAGGAGAGGAGAAAAATTCAAGAAAAATTATAAGTGTGGAAAGGTAAAAGGAGGGAAAAGGGAAGTAGATATAAAGAGTATGATGGGCGAAGAGTCTGGCAGGTTCCCATGAGTGATATATTTTTATGGGTTTTGAACCCAATACAAGAATATTTTCAAGGGTCTTGAACGCGAAAAGTTTAAATTCACTTCCAATAGATTAGCTTTATTCCACATGAAAGATGCACAATTTTCCGCTTTAAACTTTAAACCTGGATATCTTGAGCATATGAAATCATATTTCCAATCCGAAAAATGTGTGACGAAGCTGAGACTGGGAAATACACAAGGAACTTATAACATTTCAAAAATTTTCATCTTCTGATACAATTGTTTTTATTAATCCAAGAGCGGAAAAATATAGATGACCAATTTTTGGTCAACAAATGGCTCCAACTGCGGGACAATGACCCCCTGGAGGTTGTTGAGAACACCATAATCTCAATGCTAGTTACCTTCTCCATTGTGCTATGGAGTCATCTTCAAAAACAATTCTTGTAATTATTCTTCTTTCATGGAGTCATCTTCGAACATCATTTCCTACTTACCAATTGTTTTATTGTGAAAAACTTTGACTTAAGAAATAAACTATGTACAAAGAATATACAATATTTACCTACCCTATCTTACTTGAAGGACAAGGGGCACCTTAGGTGTAGGTAAATTTCCAATGGACCATTCAATCATTAACTTGATCTTCGGAATGAACTCCCAAACTTTGAGACATGTTGGGACTTGTACCAATGAGTCAGAGGCCTTCTTAATGTGTACTGGAGAAAAATTGGACCAAGTATGGTAAAATTTGATTGCATTGTTTGGCCAACAATGCTCTAAAACCATAATTCAATATAACCAATTCTTGGTTGCTCATAAATAGTATTGTCTTTGATTGGCTGAGGAGTTTTCAACATAAGAATGCATTCATCCAACCACTTCCAAGGTTCTTGATTCATCAATAATGTCTTGAAAAGACTCTTATTTCTTGTAAAGGAAACCTTGTTCATCATTTTTCTCAAAATTCATTTCCTCAATCAATTCTTCTTGCTTCCAATGTTCTTTAAGATTTTTATCATTTGTTACAAGGTTGAAATATTCTTGTGCATTTGGTGTAGGCTCATTAATTTCAATATCAAATTTGTTTCTTGGAAGATCCTCATATGGATTGTATGAGAGGATGAAATCTTTTTCTTGTAAATCAAAATTATCACTTTCATTTTCTTGTGTCCATATGGGAGAGAGTGAGTGGGAAATCCTTTCAACAAATAAATCTTCCAATATGTCCCAACTGGTAATGGTACCGGGAAACAATGAATGGAACCATTCAAGAGCATTGCCACAGATAGTTTGCAAAAAAATTCTGCATATAACATTATCTTTAGTGAGATTGAAAACTCCACGTGCACATTGGAATCTAAACAAATGTTCCTCTGCATCCTCCAAAGTATTCACAAAGAATGTAGAAAAGTTTTCCATAGGAATATTAGGCATCTGAAAAATTTCTTTCAGTAGATTTAAAGCACCTCTATTTAGTCGCCTTCTTCTTTGGGTACTTGTTCCTTTTGTCGAGTCTTGCAAAGCCATTGATGGGCTCGGTGAAGAATTTAAAGGAGCATCATTACATGAATGAATATTTTCATAAGAGTCAAAATATACATCTTCTTGAAACTTTTGAGTCTTTCCAATGAAATTGCAATGAACTTCATTCTCCCGAATCTTCAGTGCTTCTTGAGTCATTTTGAAATTATACAAAAGATGCAACATCTTTCAATAAATCCCTTGCATATAGAAATTATTTTCGAAACTATGAACCATGGAGACTCTGGTTTCTCAATCGAATCTGAGGTAAGTCCTCAAACATTTTTGAAAATAAATTTTCCCCTAAATGGTCACCAAAAATGTTGATGCTTTAATATATCAGGACCTAAACAACAACCTCACAAGAATATGAATCCCCCTGCATTTTTAAAGAGGTGGTACTCCTCTTGGGATAAAATATATATCAGTGATATCTTGGATTAGGAGAATGATAAGGCAACAAACCCTAGATATTTATTGCTTGAAATTATGAAATGATATGATTCTTTAATAACATAATCTGATCTTTGTATGCAACAATAAGTCTTTAAACATTTGAAAAGATTGAATGAGGGCTTCAACATCAGAATTTATTTGTGATCAAAATCACATACACAATCTTCTTAATCATATATAAATGAATCCATGTCTTCTTAATGAAAATTAGGAGAGAATATTTTGGTAATCTCAAATAATTTTAAAAGAGTACTGCTATCAATATCAAAAGAGAATTTGATAAGCCAACCTCAAATATCTCATACTTAAAACTCAAAGTTACAAGATACAATCAAGATCAACCTTGAAGCAATTATTTGTGGAGTTTATTCATAAAAAATATTCTTCATTACAAAATCTTTGAAATTCATGTATATGTTTGTAAATACTCCATGATCATACAATAAAAATTTGTAGAAGAATACAATAAGAACACTCAAGAAATCAACCTTGTGCCTAACTCAGAGATTCAAGCATAAAGCTATGCGAAATGGTGTAGAAGAAGAAAAAGAGTGGACAAGATGAAGATTTATTTCCTTTGATCAAAATCTTGGATGTACATTCATGGATGTGCCTTCTTTTTGCTATTATCTTTTCCCCTGCCCCTCTGACAATTCTGATTATTGGAACCATTGATGAAACCTCTCTTCTCCTTTTAAGATGAAATTTTCTAACTACTTGAGTAGTTAGGGTTTTTTCCTTTCTTGAAATTACCATACAAGTTTCTTCTTGAAACGTTCTCTTTAATTAATGATTCATAATTCCTCATTTATAAATTTACATAATTAATATTCGAATATTTCAAATGGGCCTTTTTCCCTTTTATAATAAAGGTTTTTAAAATAAACTTTTATTTTTCAAAATTTAATTAATTTTCCATTAAAAGAGGACGACTATAATTTAATTTTATGGAAGTGAAAACCACCTTTTTAGCCATGGAAACCACTTACGATTTCATCTTCATCTTCTTATATTTCCAACTATATAAACTTTTTGCAAATCTGTTGCCCGGATCTCAAGATATGAACTCATGAAATTCAATTGTCACACAAGCCCATTAAAAATCAACACTGAATGATATTTTAATTTATGGGGAAACTGTAGAACTCTTCATCCCTTGAAACATGGACCATCATCTTCTATGTCATAATATATTTCCAACAATATAAATTTTAAGTGATTCTGAGATCCGAAGCTCAAGTTATGGTCTCCGCAAGATCAACACTAAGCTACCGTCGATCAAAATTGATGGGAAAGTCTCAGCCCTTGGATGAATTTCATGCTCTCCATTAATTAGTTTCTATGTGTAATCGTCTTATTGGATGTCATGTGGCACTCCTCCATAGTCTTAAACATATTTCCATATAATCCAAGGAAATTTGGGCACATGACATAAGGTTACATGTGAATAAAATAAAATAATATATAAAGTGTGAAAATTTAAAGGTGAATAATATAATAATTATAATGTTCTATGAAAAAGGGATAAGTGTGGGAAGCATGGGAGTGTAGGAAAGGGGGAAAGAGTAGTGTAGGGGGAGGGTATAAATGTAGGTGGCGGAAGAGGGGAGGGAGAAACGTAGGGAGCAGAGTGAGGGGGAGTGATGTGAGGTGAGGTAAGGGGGGGTGAGGTGAGTGTGTTGGGGGCGGACGTGAGGTAATGTGAGGGGGAGAGGTGAGGGAGTTATGGCATGTCCGATCGACCTTCATAACTCAAATAAAATTGAAGTATGTGATAATGGTGTCGAGTGGAGTGGGTGAGGGGATAAAGTAGAGTGTCGTGGATTGGGGAGGTGAGGGATATGAGGGGGTTGGGAATAGTGGTTGTTCGCCCCTGCAAACCTGATAAGGAGTAAATAAAATAAAGTTAAGTGTGAAATAAACGGGGAAGTAAAGTAAAGTGGAGTGGAGAGATAAGGTGAAAAAAAAAACTAAGTATGGAAGAGGTAAAGGAGAGGAGAGGAGAAAAATTCAAGAAAAATTCTAAGTGTGGGAAAGGAAAAAGGATGGAAAAGGGAAGTGGAGGTAAAGAGTATGATGGGAGAAGAGTATGGAGGGTTCCCACGAGTAATAGATTTTTATGGGTTTTGAACCCAATACAAGAATATTTTCAAGGGTCTTGAACCCGAAAAACTTAAATGCACTTCCAATAGATTAGCTTCATTCCACATGAAAGAGGCGTCATTTTCCATTTTAAACTTTAAACCTAGATATCTTGAGCATACCAAATTGGATTTATGATCCAAAAAATGTGTGATGAAGATAAGACCGGGGAATACACAAGGAACTTATAATAGTTCAAAAAAAATCATCTTCTGATATCATTTTTTTTTGTTAATCCAAGAGCGGGAAAATATAGATGACCAAAGTTTGGTCAACAAGAGGCAAGGAGAGAGAGGAGGAGGAAGATTTGGGTATATAGGGAGAGGGAAATAATTCTATAAAGAGAGAGAGAGAGAGGGAGGGAGAAGGCAGATAAATAGATGGAGGGAGAGAAAGGGGGAGAGAATGGCAGAGAGAGAGATAGACAGAGAGGGTACAAAGAGAGAGGGGTAGGGAGAGAGAGTGATATATAGAGAGACGGATAGAATGAGAGAAAGGGAGGGGGGAGAGAGATATGGGTAGGGAGAGAGGGAGAGAGAGGTAGGGGGAAGAGAGAAGGGGGAAGGAAGGAAAAAATGAGGGAGAGAGAGTGTGGAAATGGGGGGCTAAGGGAGAGAGAGAGAAAGAGAGGGAGGGTGAGAGAGGGGGGAAGAGTGGGGGAGAGACAGAGGGAAAGAGGGAGACGGGTAGAGAGGGGAAGAGGTGGGAGAGAAAGATGGAGTGGGATATAAAAAGTGAGTGAGTTATTCTAAGAGAGAGAGAGGTCAACAAGTGAGTGAGAGAGAGAGAAGGTAAG
>JASDQU011377681.1:33704-44713 GCA_032191745.1 Picea mariana | reverse complement strand
TGCATGGATATATTATATGGGTAAATATATTTCCATAGAGTATTCATGTGCCCCAATACGACCTCAAATCAGGAATTTATGGCCTCCATAAGTCATTTGGGCCTCATTTTTACCTTGCACTATTTGGTCTGTAACTTCCTCATACATGCTCCGTTTGACGAACAATTTATCTCATTAGAAATATTTTAGGTACCTAACCTCCCTAACCCCTCACATAGATATAATAATATATTGATATAATAATATATTTTCCATGTAATAAAGGATGACGTTAGTTAATAAGGACTATTTAATAAATATGAACAAGTCAATGTAAGAAGACTTAATAGAAGCTTTCGCTTCTAGAAAGATCTTCATCCAAAATGTTCTTTAGAAGATAGAATTAGTATAAATATGAGTAGGAGGCATGATAAATCTTTGTCTTGCATATTATTGTAATATAGAACTACTCTACTAGAGGTTTCCCCCTCAAAGGGGCAACTGAACATTGCTCCCATTTCAATAAAGGTATCATTTTGGTGTGTTATTTTCTACATTTTATTGTTATGTTGGTAATTTCTATTATATTCCTGTTTCTGCTTAACATCACACAACCATGTAATAACAAGTGGTATTAGAGCACTTTTGATGCAACCCCCCTCCCCTCCTGGGGTTCTATGACCTCCCGGTCTCTGGATATTTCTACTGCTGAGTTAGATAGACTCTTTGGGCTCCTGATTGAACCCAAATCAAATATGAACATGCCCCTTTGTTCCTTGTGTGCAGGTTTTGACAGACCCGCGAGCTAATTTCCATGCACTCCCAAAACACTAGTTTCAGGTGTAAGCCCCTTTGGCGTTAGCCCCTCCTTCATATGACCTTGGGTCATGTCCTTGTGCTAATGTGCAATTGCGGGCACGGGCAAGATTGGTTTCAAACCAACCCTCTTTTTGCCCCACAATCCTCCTCATGTTGCCATGTATCCATTTGTGAATACCATGGTTCCAATTGCGGCCCGCTCTAGAATAATTATCCTCCACGCAAGTTCTGGCCCCACAATACTTCCCATATGTCGATATATTGTCTCTCGACACTTCCTCGTGATCAACGACTTCTATCAAATCTACTTTCTTACCTTCTACACATGATCTCAGATCACCGTGATCTGTCGCCACGTAACTTCCCTCTAGATCAACGACTGTTGTTGATTTCTCCTTTTGGGCTTCAGAAGTTTCAATTTTCAAATTCTCTCTCCTCTATATGGAGTTTTCCAGAGTGGAAGATCTACTGCCACCTAGCTCCTTGAATCTACAACCAAGATCTCCTCCATGAGTCTGGTCTTTAGGAATCTTGATTCTCAACCTCCACAAGCTCCATTTGCTAAGATATTTCTTCACATGTGACCTTGGACGACATCCTCACATGACCACGTGACTTATTTTAAATCTCATGCACCTTCAATCCCCAAAATGCCATGGGACCATCGACCTCCCGATCTTGACGGTACCTCTGGATTGACGATTCAGATCTACCCTCTCCAAATCTATGAACCAGATCTCTTCGTGATTCTGGACTTCGGGTGTTTGAAATATCAAACCTTTCCTTCCTCTATACTTCAGTCTTCCGGAGTTAATGATCTATTGATACCCATCCTGCTAAATCAATGGCTTGTTCCTATCTCAGATGTTTTACCTCTCAACCTAGATCTACAATCCTGCGACTCCTTTCTCGATCAACGGTCAAGAACCTCCTTCGCGTCTTCAGACATTTCCTCCTTCGATTTTCTCTAGAGTTCTAGATCTGATGCCGCATGTACACCTTCGCATCGATGACTCACATCATTTCTAGGACTTCGGCCTTCGACGATTTCAAATATCAACAACCACAAACCTTTGAAGTAAAATCTTTCAGAGTGCTGGATCTTCTGACACCTATCCTCTCTTGATCCAACGACTGTTCAATGGATGTCTAATGGAGTGACACTCCATCCTCCACATGTCCCTTTGCAGATCAACGACCCATGTTCTTCCTTTGGGATCAACGACCCTTAATCATTTCAGCCTTCGACGATTCAAGATATTCTAAAACACTACTTCACAAAAACCCCATGGTACGATCCTCCAAAGTTCACGATCTGGTGACACCTATCCTCTCCCAAATCGATGACTATCATTCACTTTGGCTATTTGGGCTTCGGTGATGTCAAACCCTTCTCCTTCGTATTCTCCCAAAGTGACTTCTCCCAGAGTTCACGATCTCTCACCACGTGCTCTCCTAGATCTAACGGTCTAGCTTCTCTTCGACTCTTCGGGCTTCATCTCTTTAGCACGCCCATTCTCCTGTGTGTACACAAAGTTTTAAAGCTCATGCACTTCTTTCCGGATTCAACGATGTTTGATCCTCTACCCTCAGATACAATGGAAGAGATCCATTCTCTTCTCCTACACTATCCTTGTTCGTTAAGCACTGATCCAATGGACCAGGCTTCTCGTTACAATTGATCCAACAGTTGCTGTTGCTCCTCCTCCTGAGCTTCCACCTTTCCCCAACTTGGAATATTTCTCCAATGTTCAAAGGCCTCGACTTTTAAACTTTCTCTTGTGAACCCAATTATTGGAATTTTGTTTATTCTTTTGAAAGCGTTATCTCTTCAGAGCTTTATGAATTAGAATAAGTCCATCACTCCTGGACTCCTTGCGTTGTCCCTTCTGAGATTTATCTCCTTGAATATTTCGACCTCCCACACTCTTTGCATCTCTAGGATTTCATCAAACTCAGATCCAAAGGATTTCTTGGAAATAAATTCTTCTCTCCCTCTTGGCATTCTCCTTGATCGATGCACACCTTGCAGAGATTTTATTTACAGAGTGTTCAATAAATCTGTCTCTTTTCGAACTTAATGCAAATTTATTTATGTTCACACTTGAACCCACTTGATGCCTACCTGGCAGAGCTCTACATAGTTATCAGTAACTCTATTTCTCTTTGAAATCGACAAAGAGTTCTTCCTGTGCACACCTTGCACTTCTGCTGATGAAGGTTCAATAGTATCCCTCCTAAGCTTTCCTTGAGGTTAACTCGCCTCTGTTAACACACTCCTTTCACTCGGAAAATCAAAGATGAGAAACAATTGAAACTCATAAAATACTTCACCAATTCATACATTTAAACATGAATGACATATAAAATCATAACAATGAATACAATTACATAAACACACCATATGCAGGAAAAACTACTTTTCTATTATCTATGTGTGTCTATACAAATGTTTACAAAAAATGGACTGCAACAGAGTCCCAGTTCTCTCAATCTCTCTCTTAGAACTATTCTACCTCCTAAGTCTCCTAAGACTCTCTACCCGAGATCTCTCTCTCAAGTCTCCTAATTACAAAAGAGGACTCTACGAGCTTATCCTCTTCACTGCCTTAGTGCTATCACTGTCTCAGTTACGACACCATACTCCTACAACTCATTCCATAAATGAACGTCCAGAACTGACTACGATCCATACCTACTACAGGAAACCATTTAAGGAAACCCTATCCCCTACCTATACAAAGGTATGGCCTGGCTCTTACCGCCTTACAACATGAAAAATCCATATTGAATCANAAACATGAGCTCCTGCTCATGAGTTCCTCTTCTCCAGTGTTGAAATACTCCTGGATCCCAAACTCTTTTTTGGAGTTGTTTTCTTGCTCCTCTGCTTTGCTGCTGTTGCATCTTGTTCTTCTTCTTTCCGGCTGCTATGGTAGGCTCTCCTCTACTCATATTCCCTTTGATAACTTCTTCTGCTGACCTCAAAATCAACTTCCTGATCTCCTCTATCACCCTATCCAACTACTCCATTGGTTGGTTCTCCTTATGCAGTCTTCTCGACCTCAACTCTTCCTTATCAGTGGGTAGATCAACTTGATCCCCCTTGCGACTTTCCCCATATCTTGTGGCCTTATCTTGCCACCCTGCTACAAACTTTAGTTATGCAGTCCCATCACTGAGATGCTGCTCAGTTTCTCCTTCTGACATATTTGATTCTTCCAGTTCTCCTACTAGTATATCTCTAACTCCCTCCAATCGTTCCTCGGGCTGGTATGCTTCTCCATCTACTTCCAACTTGACTTGTCGGATGTGCAAGCTTTGCACCATTACCCTTCTCTTTAGGTCTTCCAATTATTCATACCAATCAACAAAATCCATGCTGTCTGTTTCCTCTACTGCTGCAGGCTCCAGCGCTGCAGTCATCTCTGTTTTAGCTTCCTGGATGAAAAATTTGGGCCATTCTTTTGAATGCTCCTCCCCTTCTGTTAGGGTAGACATTAGTGTTTTCTCCATTTATTCCTCTTCTCCTTGGGAATATTTTGATATCTTCTCTTTCATCATGACAGTCACCGCCGATTGTCCTTCTTCTGTTGTTGCATCTACAACACATTCTCTCGCCTCAACTGGGTTGTTTGGTAGGAATATCCGAATTCCCCCAATGATCAGAATGCTCCTCTGATCCTCCTCTTGGATGGTGAGAGTGTTTAAATTATCATCATATTCATTCAAATGGTCTGAAAACCCACATGAATCATCATCTATCAACACTCCTTGCTGACATGAACTCACTTCTGAGCTCCTGATACTTCCAGACAGTCTCGTTTCTTTCCCCCTACCCACCTGGAGATTTGGGATTTCTCTTCTACCCACATGGTAGTCTATGAGATCAACCAATCCCACCTCATTTCCCACCTAGAAATTTGAACTTTCAGCATTTCTCCTCTAGCAACATACAATACCTCAACCTGATCTATTTCCATTGCCCACTTGGCAACTTGAAAGTCCAATTCTGCCCATCTGGCAGTATGAATTTCCACTGCTGTCCTCCTAATAGTCTATGAGCTTCTCCAATGATCTCATTTCATTTCCCATCTGGAAATATGAAAATCCATCTCTTCTCTCCTGACATTTTATGATATCTTTATCTAATCTCACCTCCTCCTCATCACTGAGGTGTCTCCCAATTTCTGGTTCACAGACATAAACCACTTCTTCTTCTGTGTCACTGAGGTTTTTGACATACCTCAACCACCTCTTTAACAGTTGTGGCTATCCTCTAGCCAACAATATCTTGACTGACCACTTCACATTCTTCTTCATGGGCCACTCATACACCCAATGTGCTTTAGCATCTCGCTACATTTTTTATGTCAGCTGATCCATCCTTGTTCTTACCTCATTAATCTCTAGATCCATCTCTGGATTGATTTTCTTCTTGTGGTATTCTCTTCGACCACTCCCATGGCCTTCAATAGACATTTTCACCTTCCACCTGCCCTCTTGGCAAGCCTATGGATTACTCTACATCTAAGAGCATCTCCATCTTCCCTCACATCTCACTTGGCTATTTAAATTTTTGTTGTTGTGCGCGTGCAAAAACCTTCTTACAGAGAATCAATACTCTACCTTCCTTCACCTGCTGTCTACAGGAAAACTCATGTTTGTGATACCACCCGATGTTATCAGGTCACCTCCTTTTACTATCTCTCCTTTGTCTGCTATCTGCAAACAAATTTTGGCCTTCTGATACCACTTGATGTCATCGGATTACCTTATCTTACCTACAAAAATCAATTTTGTGCTATGATACCACTTGATGCAGCCCCCTCCCCTCCTAGGGTTCTGCGACCTCCCGGTCTCTAGATATTTCTACTGCTGAGTCAGATCGACTCTTCAGGCTCTTGATTGAATCCAAATCAAATATGCACATGCCCCTTTGTTCCCTTTGTGTAGGTTCTGACAGAACCGTGGGCTAATTTCCACGTGCTCCCAAAACACTAGTTTCAGGCATAAGCCCCTTTGACATTATCACCTCCTTCATATGAACCTAGGTCGTTTCCTTGTGATAATGCGTGATTGGTTTCAAACCAACCCACTTTTCACCCCACAATCCTCCTTGTGCTACCATGTATCCATTTGTGAATATTGTGGTTTCAATTGCGGCCCGCTCTAGAATAATTATCCTCCATGCAATTTCTGGCCCCACAATCCTTCTCGTCCATCGATGTCTTGTCTCTTGGCGCTTCCTCATAATCAATGAATTATATCGAATATCCTTTCTTGACATCTACACATGATATCATATCACCATGATCTGTCGCCACGTAACTCCTGTCTAGATTAATGATTGTCGTTGATTTCGCCTTTCGGGCTTCGAAAGTTTCAATTTTCAACTTCTCTCTCCTTTATATGGAATCTTCTGGAGTGAAAGATCTGTTGCCACCTAGCTCCTTGAATCTATGACCAGGATCTCCTCCGTGAGTTTTTCCTTCGGGGATCTTGATTCTCAAACTCCACAAGCTCCCTTTGCTAAGCTCCTTCTTCGCATGTGACCTTGGAAGACGTCCTCACATGACCACGTGACTTTTGTTAAAGCTCACACACCTTCAATCCCCAAAATTCTATGGGACCATCAACCTCCTGATATTGACGGTACCTCTAGATTGATGATTCAGATCTTCCCTCTCCAAATCTATGGACCAGATCTCTTCGCGATTCCAGACTTCAGGTGTTTGAAATATCAAACCTCGCCTTCCTCCATACTTCAGTCTTCCGGAGTTAATGATATACTGACACCTATCCTGCTAAATCAAGGACCCTATTCCTACCTTGAATGTTTGACCTTTCAACCCAGATCTATGGTCTTGCGGCCTTCTTCTCGATCAATGATCGAGATCCTCCTTCGGGTCTTCGAACCTTTCCTCCTTCGCTTTTCTCCAGAGTTATAAATCTGATGTCACATGTACACCTTCACATCGATGACTCTCGTCATTTTTGGGACTTCATCCTTCGGTGATTTCAAATCTCAACGACCACAATCCTCCGAAGTTAAATCTTCTAGAGTGATGGATCTTCTAACACCTGTCCTCTCTTGATCCAATGGTTGTTCAATGGCTGTCTAATGAAGTGAATCTCCGTCCTCCACATGTCCCTTCACAAATCAATGACCCACGTTCTTCCTTTGGGATCAACGACCCTTAATCATTTCATCCTTTGGCGCTTCAGGATATTTTGAAACACTACTTCACAAAAACCCCAGAGTATGATCCTCCGAAGTTCATGATCTTGTGACACCTGTCCTCTCCTATATCAATAACTATCATTCGCTTCAACTATTTGGGATTCGACGATGTCAAACCCTTCTCCTTCACATTCTCCTGGAGTGACTTCTCCTAGAGTTCACGATCTCTTGCCATGTGCTCTCCTAGATCTAACAGTCTAGCTTCACCTCGACTCTTCGGGTTTTGGCTCTTTAGCATGCCCACTCTCCTGTGTGTATACAAAGCGTTAAAGCTTGTGCACTTCTTCTCGAATCCAAAAATGTTTGATCCTCTACACTCAGATCCAATGGACGAGATCTGTTCTCTTCTCATGTGCTATCCTTGTTCACTAGGCACTGATCCAACGGACTAGGCTTCTCCTTACAATCGATCTGATGGTTGCTATCGCTCCTCCTTCTGAGATTCCACCTTCCCCCGAATTGGAATATTTCGCCAATGTTGAAAGGCCTCGAGCTTTGAAATTTCTCTTGCAAACCTGACGATTTGAATTTCTCTTACGCTTTTGAAAGCATTATCTCTTCTCAACTTTAGCACTTATAATAAGTTTGTCACTCCTACAATCCTTGCGTTGTCCCTTTTGATCTTGATCTCCTCGAAGAATTCAACCTCCCATGCACTCTTTGCGTCTATGGGATTTCATCAAACTCAGATCCGAAGGATTTCTTGGAAAGAAATTCTTCTCGCCCTCTTGGCATTCTCCTTGCTCGATGCACACCTTGCAGAGCTTTTCTTTACAGAGTGTTCAATAACTTTGTCTCTTTTTTAACTAAACACAGAGTTCTTTATGTGCACACTTGCACCCGATCGATGCCTACCTGGTAGAGATCTATAGAGTTATTAGTAACTCTGCTTCTCTCTAAACTTGACAAAGAGTTCTTCCTGTGCACTCCTTGGACTTCTGCTGATGAAGGTTCAACGATATCCATCCTAAGCTTTCCTTGAGGTTAACTCACCTCTTTCAATGCACTCCTTGTGGACTATGTGCACTCCTTTCTCTCATAAACTCTTAGACGAGAAACAATTGGAACTCATACAATACTTCACTAGTTCATACATTCAAACATGAATGACATATAAAAGAATAATAATGAATACAATTACATAAACACACCATATGAAGGAAAAACTGTTTTTCTATTATCTCCGTGTGTCTAAATAGATGTTTACAAAAATTGGACTGCAACAGAGTCGCAGTTATCTCAAGCTCTCTCTCATAACTATTATACCTCCTAAGTCTCCTAAGACTCTCTACCCGAGAACTCTCTCTCAAGTCTCCTAATTAAAAAAGAGGACTCTACGAGCTTATCCTCTTCACCGACTTAGTGCTATCACTGTCTCAGTTATGACACCATACTCCTATGGCTCATTCCATAAACGAACATCCAGACTTGACTACGATCTGGACCTTCTACAGGAAACCATTTAAGGCAACCCTATCCACTACCTGTACAAAGGTATGGCCTGGCTCTTACAACCTTACAACAGAAAAATCTGTATTGAATCATATTTCAAATTTTAAAAATGGGAGGGTTGGTGCCTCTCCCTTTCTCCATTGCACATCTGTGTGTTGGCATATTTGTTGAGGTGGAGCGATGCTCCTGCATCAAATTTCCTTGGCAGGAATTGTGGGTAATTTTTTTTTCCAGGGTAGAGACGTGTTCCCGTGCCTTTAAACCACAATGATTGATCGTTCAACGCATAAATATGCGGTTTGGGAAGCATACACGTAGGAAATACAAGAGGTTTTTAATCTCACAATGTTGAACACCCTTGTAAACTCTGTTGTTACCCCTTCGAGTGGTAGCACTCATACAACAACTGTATACAGACTTGTTATTCCAAGTACTTCTAGTATAATGGGAGACCCCTTAGGTATCCCTAAAATAGCCATATATCAATCGATCAGTCACATGAAAGCTATAGTTCCATCGAGAATAACACTAAGGAAGATACTCTTTAGTACCTAGGTAATTAGGTAGTACAGGTAAGGGTACAGTCTAGGATCCTTAGTTGGTGCCCTGAGATATTGGTGAGAGTACTACTGTTCAACCCCACACATATATCAAAGAGATATAGCATAGGAAAAACCCTTGTCTATAGCCATATTGAAAACCCCAACCCTTGGGTTGAAAACAAAAGAGAAAAGGAAAATACAAGATCTATTTCCATGCAATCTTGCCTCTTGCATTTAGGTTCCAAAATTACTACATAATTTTTCCTATTAATAATTTGGGCATTTTGACACTGCAGTATTATTCATATCGGAGTATAACTCCATATGAGTGAAAAAAAAGAAAATAAAAGAAAAGAAAATAAAGGAAAAACAATGGGGCCTTCCAACACCCTTATTTGAGACCTATCTCATTGGATTCCCCTTTTCACCCAATTATTGTGATACCTATTATTTTTAACCTTTTTTTACCCTCCCACAACCTTATTTGAGACCTATCTCATTAGATTCCCCTTTTCACTCTGATAATTGTAGTACCTATCATTTAAAATATTTTTTTACATGCCCGTACCGTTATTTGAGACCTATTTCATCAGTTTCCTCTTTTTTCCCTGATCATTGTGATACCTCTCATTTTTAACAATTTTTTTTACCTCGTGGATCCATACTGTTTCTGACACCCTTATTTTTCACTTATCCCATTGGTCTCCTCTCACCACCTTGATCATCGTGGTATATATCACTTCTCTTCTTTCTTTTCCATGGACCCACCCATCATCCCCTCATGGCTCGCACTCACCAAGAATAAACCAATCATAAATTGAATACTTACCTTACTACCCTTTAGGCCCAAGTAAATAGGGACATTCCGAGCATTCATGCAAAAATGGACCACATCCAAGCCTAGATCATAGCCAAATTACTAAATTGCATTTCACTCTCAACAAATTCATGAGCAAATTCTAGGGTCCTTCCTCCTCTGACCCACCTCTCTATGCTGAAGGTGTTGAATCCAACCAAACTCTACACTCTCATTCCAACTCCCCACCTCATGACCCCCATCTCCCATAGTCGAGGTCAATAAATTTGATGGATTGGATCCACAAGCCTAGGTTACTCAGATGGAACACTATTTCTCCCTGCATGGTATCATTGATGCATTAACCAATATTCATTCTGGAATTCTCTATTTGGATCCGGAAAGATGGAAATGGTGGCAATGACATCACAATGCATGAAAGGGTATCTTGCTTGGTCACAATTTGTTGTAGAGCTGTATGGATGCTTTGAAATGGACACCCTCCATTTAGGATGTCTGACCAAGTTGAAACAATACAGAATAATGAAATATTTTATTGTTTCCATTGATCACTTGGATTTCCGAATGAAGGGCATGACAAATGCTTTCTTCAGGGAATGCTTTATTAGTGGCCTCAAGGATGAAATTCGTGCCCATGTCCTCATGGATCGCCCTCAAAATTGAGTCCAATACACTATGCATGCCAAGGAGGAATAATAATTCATCTTGTCCCAGAGTAGAAAACCCACTTTTGTCCCCCTCCCTAAACCTAACACCCCTTCCCCTTATGTTGGAATACTCACCAATACTGAAAGGGGGAGTGAATTGGTATTGAGCACTTTTTATCACTTTTAATCAAAACATGTAATCATCAAGTTTATCAATCAATTATCTCTTATGATTGAATTCAATATATCATAAACATATATGATCCAGATGGATATCGGTGGTCACCCACCTTTTCTAACTGGCTCAAAATAGTTTTTTGACAATTTTGACAATTTACTATTTTTAGCAGTTTTAACTTCTGGGGCCATTTTCAGGGCCTAAATGAAGGTTTTTCGGGATCGAGATCCTCATTTATAGACGAAGGCATTATTGAGCCCCCAAAATGAATATCCTTGATGATACCTTGATGATGAAATCATATGCAAAAGTTACGATCCCTGGAAGTTGA
>JASDQU011377681.1:23323-33524 GCA_032191745.1 Picea mariana | reverse complement strand
GCCACCATTCCACCAAGCTTGTTTCTGCTGCATTTTACAGTTTCAACTTATTTCGTTATTGAATAGAAAAATAGTTTTACTGTATCTCTGTTATTTTTTGTTAAGCACCTGTTAATAATCTATATTCATTTCATTCTGCTCATAAAATATGGATCAATATAACCATAAACAATGCATCACATCATATCCATATATAAACAATACACCATATTTTTATGTGGAAACCAAAATGGGAGAAAACCACATAATGATTTCTTACATATCAAAACATTACATTCATAGGAAGAACCAACTTCCAAATTCTCTAGAACTAACTGGAAGGATTCTCCAACCCCCTATTTACATGCTCCAATGTGAAGGAAGCTACAACTCCCTAGATTCTCTAATTATAGCTGGAAGGATGCTCCAACCCCCTAGTTTATAGGATCCAACCTAAAGGAAGCTACAACTTCCTAAATTCTCCAGCTCCAACTGGAATGAGGCTACAACCCCCTGATTTACAAGATCCAACTTGAAGGAAGCTCCAACTCCTTGTATTCCCTATCTCCAACTAGAAGGAGGATACAACCCCCTTTTCTTTCCCCTTCCTTCCACCCTGAAATATAAGTATAGACTCAACCTATCACCGATAATCAACTTGTCACTGATAATCAACCTATCATTGTCTCTGTCACTGTCATTATCACTACAACTGTCACTATCACTATCACTGTCACTTATACTAATATCTCATCATCAACGTCATCATAAACAAGCCATATCTACTCAATAATTTTCCAGGATCATCAAGATAATCTCTCATACATATTCTCAACATCATCAACACATGCCTCAAACCATGTGCCAAGAGCATGCCTTAAGCATGTGCCAAGAGCATTCCTTAAGCATGTGCCAAACCATCCAAGATATTCCTTAAGAATATACCATAACCACCAAAATAGAACACATAGAAAACATACTTTTAGTGATGTAGCAACCTGGTGTATGTGATCACACACCTGCATACCTTTCTCAACTTGTTCAACAAAATGATAACATCTTCATTTTACTTTACTTCGGTCTCGTGGAGCTAGTTTTTGGATTAGTCACATACCCTAAATTTAAAAAAGAATAACTTTGTAGTTTTAATGAATAAAGGTCTAGAGCTTGTACCCAATCTTCTTCTATATATTCTTTGAAATTCCTCTAAGTTTCACTCCTTGAATCTTCATTGAAAAGGATTTATAGTGAAAATGTAAGACCTTCCTAAATTCTAGCCTATTCTAGAGAGAAAACTTGTAGAGCTTGCCACAAGCTGAATAATTGATATCTGGTTCTTAAACTCACACAAAACATACTCCAGATTGTACTATTTCCAATACAATTTTTCTTATAGAATTTGGATCCTCTATGAAGAAGTTATGAATTTTTTTCTTAGAACACCTATTTGAGACTAGTTTCAGGACTAGTCAAAGACCCTATCTTCCATAGAGTGTATCTCAAAAAATACAATGACTCAGAAGCTTAAATTTTTACCACATGTACCTTGATATGTCTTTTCAACAACATACACGTTTCTCTATATGAATAATTCTAGAAAAAAAGTATAGTGAAAATGGTAATATGAACTTTAAATAACATACCTTATAACACATCATCATAAGACTTCATCTTCCCTTGGAATTTCATCCTTCTTCACTTTATCTTCCCTTTGAAATTTGCCTCAGATCTCCTTGGTTACCTAGGATAAAAATCACTTGAGTGTATGTAACAAATGAAATCCTAGGTTCCTTTTTTATACTAGATCTGACACCTTATTTTTAGGGTCAACTTGACCCAAATAAAATTCTATTTAATTTTTTAATTATTATTCCATTGGGGCTGAATTTACCAACAATATCCTTAATATTTATTTTAATATTCATTGCAATGGGGACGACTTGTAACTTATTGTTTGCACCACCTTTTAGGGGCTGAATTGTAACCTTTTTTCCTTAGATCTAGGGCTTCTTCATTTTCTTTCGGGGGTTCATCTTTAAGAGGGAAAATATCCTAAACCGTGAGGAACCATGTGATTTACCACCTACCATTGGAAACAACATGATGCGCACTATCCGTCTATGAGGGTTTTCATGCACGTGTCATGTCATTTATCCTCTTTTTCTTTAAACATCTTTGGGATTCATGACCAGACCTTTGGGGATTCTCAACCACTTAACCACTTAGCAATATTTCTAGGGATTCTTGTAGAATTATTCAAAGTGTCTTTCAGTGAGAGCCACACTTAAAGCTATGCCATAAGGGGACCACTTTTGATACTTCTCCAAATACATCCATCACGTCTAAATTCTTCCAACTTTTCTTTAGGGATTATTCTAGGATTTACCAGGGTTGACATCAATGACAACCAACTATCCAACAATATGTCCCTTTAGCATTGATGGAAACACTCATACTCCACCTATGACTAGTGCTCCTAATATTTCTCTCCCCTTTGACATCAATGGAAAATGGTAACTTTATTTGGGGTTGCTTCCTTTGTCTCCATGCTTCTGATATTTCTCTCCTTATCTCTCTCTTCCCTTTTTATATCAATAGCAAAGAGTGGCTCCCCCTGACGATATACCTTCTCTAAGAAATATCTCTCTGTCTTCATGCTCTCATCCTGTCTTCAAGCTTATGCTATTTCTCTTTTTCTTTTGTTCCTTCTCTTCCCTTTTAACATTAATGGTAACTCCCTCTGATGATTTCTCTCCCCGTGTCTTCTTTTGCAATATGTCATGTAGGTCAATCTAGGGCTTCTTGTATATCATTTCTTTCCTCTCTTCCCATGTTTTTTGTCCATTGGTGCTTCCAGTTATTGTAATCCAGTGATGTATATGAAAATAATTCATGTTAAGGTTTCTTCATCACTTGAATTCAAGTCTTCATGGCTTGTCATCTTCACTGAATTGACATCAATGGCAGAATCATAACCAAGTTGTTACAAGTAAAACAAGAACCATAAAACACAATTTTATACATGGAAGTAAATGATATTCATTGTGATGTAGTCCTTTTGAATTCATTCCTTGGATGATCATGATCTTCTCTTATGTTGTTTCCTTCACAATGATTAAAGCTTCGTTGATACCTAAAAGTGGAGGGTCTTCTTTGATTTCTATTTCTTCTATGATCTTCTTCTTGACTCTTATGCATTTCTGGAATGTTATTCTTTGAGGGATCACATTCTTCCTTCTTGATAGGGCCTCTCATGATTTCCAATAACTATTATCCTTCTCTTAATTCTTCCTTTCTAGCAACCTATAACATTTCTCTTCAACATTCTTTATTGATGGTGTGGATCTTCCTCTCTCTTCAATGTTCTTTCTTAGCTTGACAACTTTAACTTTTAATGTGAAAAATTCTTCTTCAAGCTTCTCACAATATTCTTCTTTCTTCATCATCTGGATCTTCATGACTTTTTCCATTTTATTTGCTTGTTCAAGTTGGATATTCAAGGTGATTATTTCTTCTTCAAGTCTTCTTTCTTATTAACTAAATTATTCTTCAATATTTTTAAATTCCTCATATTTTTCCTTAATATGACTTGTCAAAATTTCTTCTTTGTTGTCTCCTTCCTTTATTTATGATACTATTTCATCTTCCAAACATTGTTTCTGATCCTTGAGAGTTTCTTCAATCAATTTGGCTTTGTCCAACTGAGATTTTAGATTCATGACAACCTAACTGATTTCTCTAGAACCTTCCCTTAGACTGATCACTTCTTCCTTGAGGGCCTTGTTTTCCCTTCCTTCTTTATTTATATCACTTAAAGCATTGGTTAGTTCAGCCTCAAAATCCACTATGCCTTCTTCATAGTCTTCTTATGAATCTGTTTGACATGATGAGCATATTTCTTCTTGTTCAGCTTTAGCAATTTCCTTATTCTGATTAGCATGCTCTAGCTTTTTGATAAGAGGAGATTCCTTAAAATAGAGATTATTTATCTTATCCAAAATTTCTTTGGCTAATGAACATTTTCCCACTTTGTCTTTTAACAGATTAGATAATCCTTCTTAGATGAAATCCATTTCTATTTTTTTGTTTCTTTTTAATTCCTTCTTGGCCGCAGTCTTTGGTTTCTTTGAAGTGGTGTCTCCTGTAATGACTAAGTTTCAACATGATACCCTTGTTCCTTTAAAAACAAATTCATTCTTGTGCTCCATATCTCATATTTATGACCATCCTGTCCATCAAACATTGGTGTTCCATTCTTAGTGCAATCCTTGATATACCTTCCAGTGGTTAGATTAATTCTGAAGGAACCCACTCTGATACCAATTGTTGGAATATTCACCAATACTGAGAGGGGGGGGTGGGGGGCGGGGGGCAGGGTGAATCAATATTGAGCCCTTTTTACCACTTTTAATCAAACCATGTAATCATTAATTTTATCAATCAATTATCACTTATGATTGCATTCAATATATCATAAACGTATAACCATAAACAATGCATCACATCATATCCATAGATACATAGTACACCATAGTTTTACGTGGACACCAAAATGGGAGAAAACTACAAAATTGTTTCTTATATATCAAAATATTACATTCATATGAAGCACCAAATTCCAAATTCACTAGAACCAATTGGAAGGAGGCTCCAACCCCCTGCTTACAGGCTCCAACCTAAAGGAAGCCACAACTTCCTAGATTATCCAACTACAACTCGAAGGATGATCAAACCCCCTAGTTTACAGGCTCCAAACTTAAGGAAGATGCAACTCCCTGAATTCTCCATTTCCAATTGGAAGGAGGCTATGACCCCTTGATTTACAAACTCCAACCTGAAAGAAGCTCTGACTCCATGTATTCTCTGATTCCAACCATAAGGAGGCTACAACCCCCTTTCCTTGCCCCTTCCTTCCACCCTAAAATACAAGTATAGACTCAACCTATCACTAATAATCAACCTATCATTGATAATCAACCTGTCACTGTCCCTGTTACTGTCTCTGTCACTGTTATTGTCACTGTCACAGTCACTGTCTTTGTCACTATTACTGTCACTGTCACAGTCATTGATATTGATATCTCATCATCAAAATCATCATCAACAAGACATATCTACTCAATAATATGCCAATATCACTAAGATAATCTCTCATACATATGCTCAACATCATTGAAATATGCCTCAAATCATGTGCCAAGAGCATGCCTTAAGCATGTGCCAAACTATCCAAGATATTCCTTAAGAATATACCATAACCATAAAAATAGAACAAAGAGAAAGAATACATTTAGTATTGTAGAAACTTGGTGTATGTGATCACATACCTATATACCTTCCTAAAATTCTTCAACAAAAGGATAACATCTTCATTTGACTTTACTTTAGATCATGGGCTTAGTTTTTGGATTAGTCATAAACCCTAACTTTCAAAATGCATAAATATGTACCTATAATGAATACAGGTATGGAAATTGTACCCAATATTCTTCGATATCTTCTATAAAGTTCCTCCAAGTTTCACTCCTTGAATCGTCCCTAAAAAATTAGCTATAGTGAAAATGGCATACCTTTCTAAATTCTGGCCTATTCTAGAGAGTGAACTTGTAGAGAATTCCACACACTAAATATTTTATATCTAGTTATGAAAATAACACACAACATTCTACAGACTGTAATATTTCTAATACAATTGGTCTCATAGAAGTTGGATCCTCTATGAAGAAGTTGTGACTATTTTTCTCAGAACACCTGTTTGAGACTAGTTTCAGGACTAGTAAAAAACCCTATCTACCACATAGTGTATTTCCAAAAATAAAATGACCCGGAAGATAAAATTTTTACCACAAGTAACCTAGAATATATTTTCAATATCCTCCAAGTTTCACTATCTGAATCATACTAGAAAAAAACTTTATAGCGAAAATGGTAAGATGACCTTTAAATAACATACCTTAGAACACATCATCACAAGACTTCATCCTCCCTTGGAATTTATTCCTTATTCACTTCATATTCCCTCTAAAATTCACCTCAGATCTCCTTGGTCACCTCAGATAAAAATCACTTGAGTTTATGTAACAAATGAACTCCTAGGTGCCTTATTTATACTATATTTGGCACCTTTTGTTTAAGATCGAATTTACCAAAATAAAATTCAATTTCATTTTTTAATGATTATTCCATTGGCGCCGAATTTACCAAAAACATCCTTTATATTTATTTTAATATTTATTGCAATGGGGCCGACTTGTAACTTCTTGTTTGCAGCACATTTTAGGGGCCTAATTGTAATTTTTTTTTGTTAGATATGAGGATTCTTCATTTTCTTTCGGGGGTTCATATTTAAGAGGGAAAATATCCTGAACCATGAGAAACCACATGATGTACCACCTATTGTTGGAAATGACAGGACGAGGACTATCCATATATGAGGGTTTTTCATGCACATGTCATGTCCTTCATCGCTATTTTTATTCAAACAACTTCGGGATTCATGACCACACCTTTGGGGCTTCTCAACCACTTAACCACTTAGCCATATTTCCAAGGATTCTTGTATACTTCTTCAAAACATCTTCCTATGAGGGCCATGATTAAATATACGCCACAAGGGGACCACTTTGGAGACTTCTCCAAATACACCCATCACTTCTAAATGTTTCCAACCTTGGTTCGAGGATTCTTCTAGGATTGGCCAGGGTTGACATCAATGAAAACCAATTATCCAACACCATAGGCCACTCCTATTAAGGTCCACAAGTTAACATGAGCATAAATGGATGAACACCAACGCAAGGGTCTTTGCTATATTGTGATGATAAATTCTTTCCAGGGCACAAGTGTAAAGAATATAAACTTTTATGGCCCCTTTTGAGGATGTTCCTGATCAATATGTTGAGATTTCACCTTAAGTAGCACTACCCCCAACCTATGATATTATTCTTCCCTCTAATCCTCTCAAAGTTGAACCACTGATTTCACTACATGCTCTCACTAGTTTTTATGTTCCTCAAACCCTCAAATTGATTGGTTACATTAAGCACAAGAAATTCATCATCCTAGTTGACAGTGAAAACACTCATAATTTCGTTCATCACTGCCTTTCCCAAGTTCAGTTGCTATATCTATTATATCAACAATTTTCAAATCATGATTTCCAATGGTGGCGTGGAAGGAATTGTGAAAATGTGCACTTACAAATTGGTTAGTATAACCTGAAATATCACATGTTTTTTATTAACATGGGTGGTTTTGAAATTGTACTTGGTGTGGAATGGTTATGCACCCTAGGACCCATATTCATGGATTTTAAGGAGTAAACCATACAATTCCAACAGGAAGGCCAATAATATAAATTCCAAGGCATTACCAGAGGATGTCCAAAGATCATCATTTCCCATCACATAGAAAAGTTACTAAAAAAAGATCATTCTGGAATCATCGTACAACTCCATTCCATTCAAGAAGTTGAGACACCCTTGGTACACCCCGAACTTCAAGCTATCCTTTCATGCCATCAAACTATTTTCCAAACCCCCTAAGGCCTTCCCCCATCCCATGAAGACAATGACCATTCCATTCCTTTAATACTTGGTAATATTCCTCCCAATGTTCTGCCTTATTGTCATCCTTTTTCTAAAAAAAATGAAAATGAGAAAATGGTTCATGAATTGTTAGAAGTGGGTGTTGTCTGTCCTAGTACCAGCCCCTATTATTCCCTTGTTGTCATGGTCCTTAAGAAGGAAGGAACTTAGTGCATGTGTCCTGATTTTTGTGCCCTCAACAAACTTACCATCAAGGAAACATTCCCCATTCATGTCATAGATGACCTTCTGGATGAACTTAGTGGAGCTTAAATACTTTACCAAAATTGACCTCCGTTATGGCTACCACCTGATACGTATGAAAGAGAAAAACATCCCCAAGGAAAAAATTGTACTCATGAGGGATACTATGAGTTCTTGGTCATGCCCTTTGTTCTTTGTAATCCCCCCTCCACTTTTCAAAGTCTCATGAATCATATCTTTCGTCCTTTCCTCCGTCACTTTGTGTTAGTTTTCTTTGATGATATTCTCATCTATAGTAAAATTTGGCCAACCCATCTCACCCATGTAGATCAAGTTCTCCATGTCCTCTCCAAGAACAAACTCTTCCTCAAACAATATAAATTTTCTTTTGGTGTCTCTGAATTTGAGTACCTGGGTCATATTTTTGGCAAGGATGGTGTAAGGGTGGATTCTAAGAAAATCAAATCTATGCAGAAGTGGCGTCACCCTAAAACTCTTAAACATTTGTGTGGTTTTATGGTTTTAACGAGCTATTATCACAAGTTTGTTCAAAATTATGGAAAAATTGTGCCCCCCCCAACAAATATCCTTAAAAATAATGCCTTCAGTTGGAATCCAACAACACACCAATCCTTCCAAGCCTTGAAAGAATCTATGTGCACTAATCCTATACTGACCCTACCTAATTTCACCAAGACCTTTTTTATGGAATGTGATGCATTAGGGAGAGGAATTAGGGATGTCCTCATGCAATATGGGTGCCCTTTGGCTTTGACCAGTGAAAAAGTGTCAGAGTGACATTTTTTCCAATAAATCTATGAAAAATAAATGATGGATATTTTGCATGCAGTGGATCTATGGTGCCCTTATCTATTGCGACAACACTTTCAAATTAAAACGAACTGTCAAAGCCTCGAGTACTTCCTAGAACAACGCATTTCATTCCCAGAGAAACAAAAATGGGTGACCAAGCTATTTGGATATGATTATGAGATCATTTACAAAAAGGGTAAAGAAAATGTGGTGGCTGATGCTCTTTCCAGGAAATATGAAGAAGAAGGATCCCTCTTCTCCCTCTCATTCATTGTCGCCGACTAGATTTAGGCTGTTCGCCAGGAATGGTTGCATGACCCCAAAATATCCAGCCTCATCCAAAAACTACAACAAGACCCCATGCTACTCTAGGGTACTCTTGGTACAATGAAGAGTTTCCCTATAAAGGTCACCTATATTTAATAAAACAATCAAACATTAAATCCAAGGTGCTCTTTGAGTTTCATGCTTCTCCTACTACATGGCATTCATGTTTTACCAAATCTTATGAATGAGTCAAATGCTCTTTCTTCTGGCATGGTATGAAATAGGACATTTGCACCTTTGTGGAAGAATGTGATATATGTCAATGCAATAAGGGAGATATTGTCAAAACTCTTGGCACACTCCAACCACTTCCGATTCCACCTACTATTTGGACGGATATTTATATGGATTTCGTTGTGGGCCTACTCAAATCAAGAAATAATTCAGTCATCATGGTGGTAGTGGATAGTCTCTCCAAATATGCTAATTTCTGTGCTCTTCAATACCCATTCACACCATCTACAATGGCTCAAATTTTTATGGATAATATCTTCAAAATCCATGGAATTCCTCATTCTATTGTTTCTGATCCTGATCCAAATTTTACTAGCAATTTCTGGCAAGAATTATTTAGGCTCTGGGAAACCCAATTATAGCTTAGTATGACCTATCATCCCCAGATGGATGGCCAAACATAAGTGGTCAACAAGTGTCTAGAAACATATTTGATGTGTTTTGCATCCAACCGACAACATTGATGAGTTCAATGGTTACCCTTATATGAATGGTGGTACAACACCTCTTACCATACGACCACTCACATGACTCCCTTTGAAGCAGTCTAAGGAAAAAAAGCATCATAAATTCTCCCATACATGTTGGGTGTATCCAAGGTTCCAGAGGTTGCCCTCAATCTTATATGGAACATGACCATTATCCGTACTCTCAAAGAAAATTTGTTCATGGATCAAAATCGCATGAAGAAACAAAAAAATCGGGGTCCTTCTGAATGTTAATTTTTTGAAGGGGACCAAGTGTTTCTCCGCATACAATCATACAAGTATACTTCGCTCAAATGTAAGTAGTTTCATAAACTGGACCTGGAATTTTATGGTCCTTATACTATTATGAAAAGTGTGGGACCAATGACCTATCAGTTAGATTTTCCCAAAAACTCCAAGCTACAATCTGTTTTTCATGTCTCCTGCCTAAAGAAAGTGATTGGCACCAAGTGCTGTGCTAAGACCAATATACTAGATTTTGATGAAGAAAGTGTTAAAAACCAAATATCAATATAGCATAGAAAAACCTCATAAAAAGTACTCAACGTCTTGAAAAAGAGATAATTTCAG
>JASDQU011377681.1:0-23223 GCA_032191745.1 Picea mariana | reverse complement strand
ATCTCCCCTTTTAAACCCTCCATCATCTCTTGTAGTTCATATTTTGTAACTATATTCTTTTGTAAATCATTTATGTCCCTACGCATTTCTTCACCTTCATCAAGAGTCCAAGTAGGATTTTCTGGAGGCTTAGTTGGTGTAGAAGTTCCCTTTTTGGGTGGCATGTTGGCCAAGTATCACTTTTGAACCTTGATTTTGAGATGGTTCTGCTAGACAATATTTCTTCTGTTGTATCTCCCAGGTTTTGGCCCTTATGGGTATGAAACTTTCTTTTATGTAGTTCTCTGATATTTCTTCTCTGCAATTCCACAGGTCTGATCAAAATTGGATGTGCCAAGTGGAATTTACGGTAACTTCCCCACGACTTGTTGATTTTTGGCCTTTCCAGGAGATCTCACTTGTATAGCGTGCCCCGCACAAATAATTGATATAAAATTCTGAAACTCGCACCCAAAATACTACATACTATCCACGATCCAATGCAACTAGTCCCACTCAATTTGGATATTCTAGGAAGAAGTTATGATTTTTTTACCGAGAACACCTTCTTGAGACTAGTCAATAGGATTAGTCATATACCCTATCTTACACAAGGCGTATCTACAAATTTAAGATGACCCAGAAGTTGAACGTTTTACCACATATACCTTACTAATTTCTATAAATAGCCTCTGTATTGTAGGGTCTGAAACGTTATAGAAACGTTTTTATAACGAAAATTCTGCAATGACTCAGTTCAGGATGATTCTAGAACCCTATCTTGTACAGGCTGTATCTCCAAAATTAAAAGTCCTCAAGAGCTTAATTTTGAACCCAACGTACCTTGATCCGTCTACTAAATATATTCCAAGCCATTCCTTCTAAAAGGTTGTAGAAGAAAAGTTATAGCAAAAATTCCAAGGTGTCTTAGATGTAGCAGCGAAACCCCAAGACCTTGAGCTATGATACCATATGTTAAGAACCAAATATCAATATAGCATAGAAAAACCTCAGAAAAAGTACTTAATGTCTTGAAAAAGAGATAATTTCAGACAATAAGCCTCTTCGAGGGGGAAACCTTCTTTTACCCCACTTAAATGTTCAAGTACAAGATGATTCAAAATGAAAATGTCTCCTTGGTATATATAGGAGACTAGGAGGTATAATTACAACTAATGGCCTAAAGCCGACATAAATAAAATAACATTACTAATATAATATGCCCCAATTAAGGGGTAATGAGCCAATATTAGGGATTAACAAAAGGTTCCATTTGGTTGCATCCGTAAGATGTATTGGACCAGTGAGAGCATTGTCTCCATCAATGCACCATCCAAGAAGTGTTAGTTCAATGGAAGGATACTCCACTAGAAGATGCCACCTAGGAGTCAGCTACTATTTTGTAGAAATTTTCTCATATTAAGCCTTGAGGAAAAAAATCTTTTTAATGGGGATGACATGTTAGGGATCTAACCTCCCCAACCCCTCACATAGATAGAATAATATATTTTCCATGTAATAAAGGCCGACATTAGTTAATAAGGCCTATTTGATAAATATGAACAAGTCAATGTAATAATACCTAATAGAAGCTTCTACTTCTAGAAAGATATTCATCCATAATGTTATTTATAAGATAGAATTAGCATAAATAAGAGTAGGAGGCATGATACATATTTTTCTTATGAATTATTGTAATAGAGTGCTACTTTGCTGGATTTTTCCCCCTCAAAGAGGCAAGTGAACATTTCTTTCATTTCAATAAAGGTATCATTTTGGAGTGTTATTCTCTGCATTCTATTGTTTTGTTGGTAATTTATGTTATATTTCTATTTATGCTTAATATTGCATTACTGGGTGCATAACAAAATATCTCTCTAATCTCTATCATTTTATAAGAATAAACTACAACATTTCATAAAAAATGGACTTCTAAAAATTCTATTTAGGCCTTCAAAGTTGGCCTGCAAGTTAATGACCTGAAAAACATCATTTTTTTCTATCACATTCCATTGTTTTCTGAGAATTTTTAATTAAATTCTGTTGAATGGGATGATGAAATGGCATCCTATTCCACTTGGAACCCCCATAATGATTCCATTCTATCTCCTCACACACCTAGCCTTTCCCCGCCATCGTGTGTCACCTTCTATCCACTTTCTTTCTCCTTTCCTTACCTCTGTGGGCATGCACATTCTTTAGTTTTTGCCCCAAAAACCCTTTGTTTCCTACATGGAATCTATTCATTGGGTCATGATGAAGGCCAAGCCCCATATCACACCCATTTCCCTTAGTGAGCAAAATTGCATGCCACTTTAATCTAACAATGGAGCATCATAGGGGGTTGATGACGATAAGCGACCAGGGTTGCGTTTCTCCCCACCTCTACCATGTCGACCATTAACAAAGGGGGGGGGGGAGTAAAAAATGAAAACAACCAATTTTGTTTCCTATGACGTGACAGTCCCACATTCATCCCCCTCCCCCCCCAGTGGTTTACAAAACCACCAGGAGACCCCCTCGAAATTAGGATTTCACATTCTGTAAGCATGGTTTTGCAGGCAGGAAAAAAATCTGACCGCGATTCCACATCACCTTCCACATGAAACCATGGACTTACCACCATGTAAGTATATATCACCCTTATACCACATAAATTGACACATGGCTTCGACATCATGCTAACATAATCATACAAAAAAATTCCCAAAATTTTCCAATTTTGTCAAATTTCGATTTTTCTTAATTTTGTCAAAAACACTCAATTTCATAATTATTTTCTTTGTCTCCATTAGATATATGTAATTAATATAAATATGACCAATTACAACCTTGTGTAAATATATTCAACCCTTTCACAAGTTATTTGAATTTTCCCCATCACAGTTTTCCATAAATTTTACTGCAGAAATTGGGGCTTTTGCCCAATTTCACCATAGGCGCTTTGCAATCCCCAATTCAAATAGTTATAGTCCTGAAAAGCATCAATAAACATCTGAAAACACCAATTATCTTTTTGTCAGGCCGATTGAAAAATTTGGGCACAATTTCTCTTCAAATTACCCGTGAAATTTCCCCAATTTCACTACAATAATTTTATCAAACAAATTGCAGACATACTCTTTCCAAAATTCTATCAAAAAAATTGCATGCATAATCTATAAATTACACTTCCATGCTCTATATTTTTTGCACTGTATGTCTACTGTTGAAAATGGAGCTCTGATACCACATTTTAGCATCACCAGTTCCAAGCTAGTCCATGCCACACACAAATTCTACGTCTGATACCATTTAATTTATAACATGCTCTTCATATGAAAAAATTATGCAATTCAAGCAACATACATTTCATGCATAAACATGTATAATAAAACATACAAAATTTACATAAGCATTCACTTAGTAAATAACATAAAAACACAAATAAATAACACTTTTAATTTTATTAATTCACCAATTGCATGTAGACCTTATAGATTCCTCCTAGCCATAGACTATGCTGCTCATAAACTCTTAGCAGTAGGTCACCCCTGAGATGAGGCTAGAAAATCCACCAGGAAAGGATTTGTTATAACCCTAATTTTCACCAGACATGCATACCTAGCAGCAAGCCATCTTACTTACTATTTTTGACAAGCCAATATTGAATAACTCTTCTTAAAAACCAAATTTTTGAAGATGTACGCTCCCTGCACCACTAATTCCCACCTATGTACGCTAGCTTCACCATTAATGCACATCTATGTATGGTAGCTACACCATTACAACCCATGTATACCCACAAAAGTTGCAAACAATAAATAGTTCCAAGGGAATACGAGCTTTTGGGTAGTTTTCTAACCAATTGACCACCCATAGCCCATCACCCAACTAAATAACTATCTGTTTGGAATATAAAATAAGGTCTTGGGGTCCCATTCTATGAAGAATAATGAAAGAAGTGAAACTCTGCCCATTTCCTAATCCCCCCTTGCCCCAAGAATTTGCAGCCACATTGTGAGTTTGAGCCAGAATTCCCCATTCTTGCCCTTTTCCCTCATCCATAAACCTATGCCTATTCTCTAGAGAGAAGTGTGAGAGAAGAAGGATACATGGAAGCAATTGGAGCTTGGTGAAGAGGAGACCAGGACCGGGTTCAAGGAGCAGTCATCGATGTCATTTTGTAAGTGATATTATGAGATTAATATATAGAAGTACTTTTGTCGTCCCGCCATATGATGTGTTTTATCTCTATGTACGATTTACATTTTGTTATGACATCTAACCCATTAATCCATATATAGAATGCTTGTTCGCAGTTTCTTGTTTTTATTTTAGTGAATGAAGGTCATCCTTTGGAGGAGATTTGCATTCAAGAAGTGACAGAATGCATTGGGATCGACACTGGATGCGGAGTTCAAGGTAAGATTACCAGATCCCTATACTTTGTGCTTTATATATGAATGTGGGGTGTTTTCGGGATAGTGGTTAAAAGTAGGAGACTTTATATGGTTAGCTTTGCCTGCACTTTAGAACCCTAGTGTAGTCTGTAGGGGGTTTTCCCACTATAGAAGAATTGGCGACTGTACTGGGGAGCCTCTAGGGGTTTTAGGGGATTTCTGTTTTTGGGTATTTTTAATTTGTTTATTTATTGTTTTTGAGTTTCAGTAAGTTTCTGTGTCTTTAAGGGATTCTGGTTTTCCATAAAAGTAATCCCTGCCCGTGCTTGACTGTTAATTTTTTCTTTTTAGAGAAGTCAAAGAGGTGTACGTGGCCTGCAGTGGGTCTGAACACGTACATACATGCCCTATCTTTGGACAACCCATGTACATATGTAGGCTACTAAAGTATCAATTGTGTGCTTGTGCCAGGAAAATCTTTTTAAAGAAGAGACAATCATCCTCTTTCCTGTGAAGCCATTTTTCTTCGGGGTTTTCTTGATTTACCCCTGGTCTTTGTTTCGTATAGTCTTTGGCCTAGGTATGATAGCAATTAGATTTTTCTTTATCAAGTTTCTTGTGTTTTCTTGATTAGGGTTTGAGACACGTTTTGTGAGTTTTTCTGATTAACTTGTTTAGTATTGTCAGTAACTCTCTACGAGCCACAGTATACCAGAAGTTGGTTTTTGGTCTTGTCTTGTCTTCACTTTTCCCTTTTTACTTGCTTTAGAAGAAAAGAAAAGAATTCATTTTCAAGTTTCTTATTTTGGAGCATATAAAAAAAAAAGTTTTCAGTTTCTTGTTTGGTTAAGTAGTTAGGTCAGTTTTTTTTTCCAGGAAGAAGAGTGATTTCTTAAGTTCTTTACTGAATACTTAGGAATTTAAGTATCTCATAGTCGAGAAAAATTTAGTTTTGAGTTTTTCCTTTTAAAATATCTCAGAAAGAAAAGTTAGTTAGAAAAGTTAGTTAAAGAGTGTTCAATTTGCAAATCTTTGTTTGTTGAAAAAAAAAAGTAATTTTGTTTCCAACTTTTGTTCTTCTCTTTCGCCTCTTAACAAACACCATCAGTTTCATTTCCATTCCTTTGAATTAGATAAACCACTTAAAATTAACACTTAATTAAAATTAATCATACTTTGTGTTTGTAGGGTCCATTAACTAGATTAGGCTAGAGCCTTGATTTAGGTTGGAGAGGAAAGTCTTCAAGGCTATAAAACAAACACAGGAGTCTATGCTAGGGAGTGAAAAAGTCCAGTAACGTGGAAACTATCTGGGACCCCGGTCCAACATAGGGGCTAAACACGAGGTCGCATGTGGAAAGGTAGTGGAGATAACCCCTCCAAAGTTAGAATAATCATAGCAGAGGAATGCATATAGAGGACTTATCTTGGGATTACATTGATCGTATTTTCCACAGAGCTTCATGGGTCTCGAATCCATTCGAGGTCCTCAATTGTCTTTCAGAACACTTTCTTTCGATACCCTTGATAGGTTTCGAGCTTGGTACCCTGCTCATTGTGGTCCACCTGATTGTCAACTGTACCTGCCTGGTAGTTGTTCACGAGCTAGCAACCTAGTTTCCTTTGATTTTAGGGACTTACACAGGTGACTGCAGGGGTATACTGTGGTACCTAGGGCAGACATCAGGCCATGATTTACAGATTATACCCAGAGGGTGCTTCCATGTTCGAGTTGCACTTGCACTGGTAAGTTTCTCTAGTGTTGGTTGTTGTAACTGCTCTTCCAACTAGTAATAGTGGTTTGCTTGTTGCATCTCATAGGAGATTTTTCTAGTGCGTGTTTTAGTCTTCAACTATATAAATCCTTAGTGTTTCATTGATCATCTCACACAATGGAATATCAAGAGCTCCGCTGGTCGCAAAGGCCTTTGGGCCTACCGCCGGTTAACTTGGAGCCACTACCACCACTGCGAAGGTGAAGACTTGACCAAGAAGGGTCATTTGAGGCAACCGGGCCACAAGAAGCTGTACCCGATCCATCTCCAAGAGGAGAACATTCATTTTTAGAGGGACCAACTATTTCTGACCTTGGAGTGGAAGCTATCGGTCCGTATAACTCTTCGATCAATGACTTGTCGGTGCCACTTCTGATAAATATTTCCCCTCCAAGGGTAATGCATCATGAGTGTCAGATAATCCTACAAGCAACAATGGAAGCAAATGCTTCTACTTCGTCAGTGAGTCCTCATACTCCCTCTACGGCTGCCACAACCGAGGGTGTTCTGCCTCCTAACTCACCTTCATAGGTCCGGGCCACTATGGTCTTGACTGCCTCTACCTAGGGAAGTGGTCTGATTCCATCCATGGTGACGATCACTCCATCGTTTACGCAGAGTAAGACAGGCCCTCTGTTTTCATATGGGATGCCCAACTTTGACACGAACTCGGTCCTCTCCTACTCCACCTTACAGACTTTGGGTTTGGGGGTAGAAATCTCAAATGATCCTCTGCAAGGGTCCATGAGGAGCACCTCAACCCCTTATAATGCTTTCCCTTATGATGGGGGTCATATACCTCCGTCGTCTCCCTCGCTCAACGATGCTCCTCAACAACCCGTCTAGCCAACCATGAACTACAACATGTCTGGAGCAGGTAGTCAAGGACCTTCTTCTAGTACCACACTAGTGGGTTATTTGTCATTCTCTTTCTTCGGTGCATTTGGTAACAACACATTCTTGTCAGCTGCCACCTCGTCTTGGGGAAACCATTGTTTTGGATCACAAAATATTGTGTAGGGTACTATTCCTACACAAGGGGCACACACTTCTCAAGGAACTTGGAATCCATTGCAAGGATCAGTTCCCTCATCAGGGATGCTGACCAGGGGAAACCCCTTCCATGGTCAATGGAAACCTGGGCAAGGCTCAGGAGCTATGCCCACCGGATCGGTAGGGGAGAATCCTTTCCAGAATCGTTGGAAAACTACGTTGGGAGCAATTCCTTCTCAGCCCTCAACATCCTACTAAGGGAGTCAACTGATGATGTCTCAACAAGTGCATCATCTGAATGTTGGCCTAGGCCATGGTTTTTACCAGAACCCAGGACAACATCCTAACTTTTCCTGGAAACCTGGTGCCAACCAAATTGCAGGCTCCTATCCTCCTGTACATACTCAACAACCCAAGCTACCATTTCTGGCAACTTTGTATTTTCCATACTTATCAAGATTATTGAATGACCTAATTTGTCATGATCCACGATGGCTTGCCATGCCGACCAAGTTTCCCTCAGACATTCCAAAGTTAGAAGGCAAGCCTAACGAAGATCAAGGTGATCATGTGACCACATTTCATCTATGGTGCTCGTCCAATTATTTGAGGGATGACTCATTTCAGTTGCATCTGTTTCAATGCACTCTTATTAGGAGTGCCGCGAAATGGTACATCGAGCTCGACCTCTCAAGATACTCTACTTTTGACGAATTGGCAATGGTTTTCTTAAACCATTTTCAATTACTTGTGAGTTACGATACCGGCACAAAATTGCTGGACAACTTTGAGCAGACAAAGGCCGACCATATCTTTGATCACATCCAAGAATGGTGGTGTCGGAAGAGTTTGATTAAAGTACCAGTTCCACCAACATTCCTGTTGGAATGGTTCCTTAAGTCTTTGGTACCCCATCTATCCAAGGACGTAGCAACGTCGGGGGTATTTTTGGAGGAATAAGCGATAATGAGAGCTCAACATCTAGAGATGATTTACTCTCAGTTTGGTTTTATTTACGAAGTTTTTCCAAATGTGCCACGATCTATTCTTGATAAGACCAAACATAAGTTTGGACCACAAGCTGACGACATTGTTGGTTTAGCACAAGAAAATCCCACTAATTTGCTGTGAAAAAAATTGCAACAATTGTCAATACAAAAGACAGTGGCCAGCCCAACTCCTAGTTCAACTGCTCCCCCTTCTTAGATGTCAGATGTACACAACGTAAAATTGACAAACCCAAAGGCCAACCAACAGGCCAAAGGGAAGAAAAAGCAACGAAAGAAGGGTAAGGGGGAGAAAAAACCCACCAATAATGTTGGTGGGGGAAACACAGAGATAAAGAAGTCGAAGTATCCATGCAACCTCTGCAGGGAAGACCACTTGACTCACCTGTGCCCTCGACTCACAGAGGCCCAAAATTTATTGCCGCAACAACAACCTGCAGTGTTAATGAACCCATTTCCTCATGGGAAAAATTTAACTCAAGCCTCTACAAAAGTGTATGGGGAAAGTCATGGACCCCCTTCATCGTCTAGCAATCCCTCGACTTCAAACGTCTATATGTTGAAAGGTGAAGCTCACATAGCTACTAGGGCACATGATAATAGAATGCCAAGTACTGCAAAAAAGGGAAAAGAAGCCAAAAACTCATCTATTCCTCTCTAGATCGAGAGAATGATGGGTGAAACAATTACACGCATCCTGAAAGGGGCATTCAAGAAAGATTCACATAATCCAAACGTAAGGGCCGCCCAAAACTACTCTATGGTGGAATATTTTTCACAAACCCCTTGCACGATGTCTTATTTGGAGGTCCTTAAGAGCTGCCCTTCACAGAGAAAGGCTCTGTTAGCCACCTTAGGATCCGCTGAGACATGTAATCCGGGAACCATCACTCTTGATACAAACGACTTGAAACCTCATCTCCCATACCATGTCGCATTTCAAATAGTAGTGGCTCACCCCATGAAATCATCTACCCAGAATATTTTCTGCATGGTGGTTGATGAGGTCACCTTGACATGCATGATGTCGTTGGTGTGTTGGAAGGCCATTGGCCAACCCATTCTGTCTCCTTAACCTACTATTCTCACGAATTTCGATGGTATTTCTTTCAAACCACATGGTATCATTCCTTCTTTCCCCATGTAGTTAGGAGGGAAGACTGTGTGCGTCGAAGTTGAAGTGGTCGATGCACCTCTTGACTACAACCTCTTGTTAGGAAGGAGTTGGACATATGCCAAGCATGTAGTGGTTGCTATAGTTTTTTGGGTCTTTTTGTTTCTACATGAGGGCCGAATCGTGACCATTGATCAATTGTATTTTTGCAGACTTGACCCTTCATCGGGAGCATCCATGGTCCCGATGATTGATAACCCACAGTTAGTCATCATCAACATGGGGGTTGGTTTGTGCCCACCTCTCATGGGTACTTTCGATTACCCACCTCCTTCCGGTGATGTCAAAATAATATCAGCTGTCCCCGACCAACCTAAGGCTGAAATGTTTTCAGTGTCGTCATTCTGTACGACTTACTTTAATGATCCATGGCTTCTTCCTTCCCCATCAACCATGATGGATGGGATAGGGAAACATGGCATTTCCATTCCCTTGTCCATGGCAGAATTTGCGTACTCTATAGTCCAGCAAGCTTCAGTTGAACCCGATCCGACTCCTGAACCAGAGTTAGATCCAATTCTCGAGCTTGCCTGGGCTCAAGGCTCCCTTGCCACTACCGATTCCCTAGACTTGGTCTTGCCCTCTGACAAGGTGATTTTATAGGCATTGACTGGTCTGGACAGACCCTAGGATGATTTCCATCACAGATCATACTTCCTCCCAGAGTTAGGAAGAATAGAGGCAGGATAATTTGTGTTGACTAAGACTAGAGATAAGTCTTGTCCTATTAATCCTCTAGCTACACACACAGTTTATGTCGAGGGTAATATGGAAACCATCGCTAAAATGATACCTATTGATATATCCAAAACCCTTGGTGTCATGGAGAATGTCTTCATTAGAGAAAATTGTTCCCCTGACGAGATTCAAATCTATATAGAGTTATTTAAAGAATTCTGTGACGTTTTTGCATGGTCTTACAAGGAAATGCTAGGCATTGATCCAAGAATCGTTGGACATGAAATCACGACTTACCCTGACGCCAAGCCGGTCCGACAGAAGCTTCGTCCGATTAATCCTCGGAAAGAAGCAACTATTAAGGCTGAAGTAGAGAAACCACTCAAAGCTAGTTTCATCTACCCCGTCCAATTGACTCAATGGGTGTCGAATCCCATTCCAGTCAACAAAAAGTAGGGTATGATTCACGTATGTACAGACTTCCATGATTTGAACAAGGCTTGTCCAAAGGATAATTTCCCCACTCCATTTATTGACAAGATTGTCGATGAATGCACATGCTACAAGGTTGTTTCTTTCATGGATGGTTTCTCAGGATACAATTAGATACAGATCAAACCCAAGGACCAACATAAAACAACTTTTATCTATCCGTGGGGTACATTTTCTTATCACAAGATGCCTTTTGGCCTGAAGAATGCTGGAGCCACTTTTCAGCGGGCCATGTCCTATGCTTTCCATGATCTCAAACACCTAGTTGAGGCTTACCTGAATTATTCAGTGTCATGATCTCGCAAGAGAGTTGATCATCCCACACACCTCTGACTTATCTTTGAGCGATGTCGCTATTATTGGATTCGCTTGAATCCAAACAAATGCAGTTTTTGCGTGACGTCAGGTCATTTATTAGGTTTCATAGTTTCGACAGTAGGGATCATGGTCGATCCTTTAAAGATTGAGGCCATAGTACAATTGCCTCCCCCGTGCACATTCCCTCAGCTTCAGAGTTTACAAGGAAAATAGCACTTTTTACGGTGTTTCATCACAAAATATGCTGAGATAAAAAAAGGGTTCACGCGTTTACTAAAGAAGGACATTCCTTTCAATTGGGACGAAGCTGCTCAACGCTCTTTCGAAGCGTTGAAACAAGCCCTCACATCTTCCCCCCTGCTTCAACCACCCAATTATAATAATGACTTCTTATTTTATTTGGCCATTGCATAGTTGACAATCGGCATGGTCTTGGTTCAAGAGGATGATTTTCTTGAAGAGAACATGATTTATTACCTGAGCTGAGGCCTAGTTGGACCATAACTCAACTACTCCCATGTTGAGAAACTTGCGTTGGTAGTAGTTCATGTTGTCCAACGATTCCGTCACTATATCCTATTTCATAAGACCACCGTCATTGTCATTGTGAATCCATTCCAATATGTGTTGACACGACATGTAATTGGTAGAAATATCAGTAAATGGATAGTTATCCTCCAGGAATTTGACTTGGATTTTGTTTCAACGAAATCCAAAAATTCGTTGGTCTTTGCAGAACTCATCTCGAAACTTTCGATCGAGTCAAGAGATGTTATACTCGAAGAGTCACCTATTAAGGGAGATATGTTTTTGATCGCATCTTCGGATCCTTGGTATGGAGATATACTATTCTATCTCCAAACTTTGAAGTGTCCCACTTCTGCTTCTCATGACGAGCGTTGACATATATGCCATCAGGAAAAAACTATCTTATTCTCGAAGACACTTTGTATTGTTGAGGTATAGATTGCATCCTTCATCGATGTCTCACCCATGAAGAAGCATAACTCATGCTTAATGAATGCCACACTGGATCATGTGGTGGTCATTTGTCTAGGTTGGAAACAACCCAAAATATTCTACGAGTCAGAGTATTGGTCGACGTGAATCAAAGATTGCGTTGAATCAGTCAAGAAGTGCCACCCGTGTCAGATATTCTCATGGAAGATGAGGGCACATATTGCTCCTATGTTTCCTGTCATCAAAGTTGGTCCTTTCACCAAGTGGGGGATTGATTATACTACATGCCACCCCCCCCAGCCAGGGAGCACCATTATATCATCGTAGCAGTAGACTACTTTACCAATTGGGTCGAAGCTATGCTGATGTTCAAAGATGATGGAGAGACAACAAATCTCTTCTTGTTTAATAAGATAATAGCAAGGTTCAACGTCCCAAAGGAGATTCTCACTAACCATGGCAGTCACTTTCAGAACAAAGTCTGAATTAACATCAAATCTTGGGTTGAGGCAAGAACACTCATCACCTTATTACCCATAAGTGAATGGTCAGGTGGAAGCTAGGAATAAATCACTCAAGACCATTCTACAACGAACGGTCAATTCGGCCACGTCAAATTGGAATTTGATGTTATACTCAACATTGTGGGCCTACCGAACATCTGTAAAGAATGCCATTGGTTTCTCACCTTTTCAACTTGTTTACGGGTTGGAAGTAGTCTTTCCTATAGAATTCCAGATCCCATCTCTTATGTTGGAAGTACAGTTATTTCTAGACACTTCACTGCTTGAGGAACACTTATTATATCTCGAGCAACTCGATGAGAAATGACGTGATGCAACCTCGGCTAACAAGGCTCACAAGAAAAGAGTCAAGTGTCAGTATGATCGGTCTGTTCATCCTCGAATCTTGTCCGAAGGAGAAATTTTCTTGTTCTATGACCAAGATAATGATCCCCTAGGGACAGGAAAGTTCAAACCCATGTGGTTCAGGCCATTCATTGTGAAGGAAGTTTTAAAGAAGGGTTCTTATCATCTAGTTGACTTTGAAGGGAAAGATTTAGCGGAGCCTAGAAATGGGCTCTACCTAAAGAAGTATTACTCGTAGGTGGGTCTCCTTGGGTGACTTCTTGTACATATGTATAGTTCTTATACATTTTTAGTTTTTGTCTGTTTGGTTTTATGGACGTGTCATTTTGATGTCATCTTTTCACTGTGGTAGATGTCAAGTGAATCAGATGTGTTCATTAGATTTGTAGACGGTGCTAGCCGACACACTCAAAGGGTTGCTTCTATAGCTTGGGTGATTTTCACACCTCAAGGCCAGTTATTATCTTCTGGAGCTATTTGTTTAGGTGATGCCACAAAAAATGTCACTGAATACAGTGCAGTAATAGAGTTTCTTCATGATGCCTTGTCGCATGGTATCTCTTACCTCTGGGTTTACCTAGATGCTCAATTGGTTGTGTCCCAATTAAATGGGGTTTACCACATTTATGATCCTACTCTACTTCGACGATTCCTTAGGGTACATCTCTTAGAATGTTGTTTTGATTACATTACATATATCCATGTTCCTAGGAGATTGAATCAAATGACAAATACTCTAGCTGATCAAGTATTAGATTGGGATATTTCACACATGTAAAGAAAAGCACACACATACACATGTAAATACATTTGTAAATAAATGTAACCCATAAGACATAAAAATATGTATATATATATTGAAAGTATTAGAGTACATAGTGTTATAAAAATAGGACCGCGGAGCAATAAAATAAAACAAATGTGAAAACAAAACACATAAGATACACAATACGAGAGAGACACATATTTACATGGTTCACCCAGTGTCGGCTATGTCTACCAGAGAAATTTCTAGGTCTTTCCTTTATTATTATCCAGCAAAATGAAGGGATACAACCTACAGCAAAACCCACTGTAACTACCTATTCTTTCTCTCACAGTCTCCTCTCTCAGAATAAAATACTTGCCATAATGCATAGCCACAATACATTTCCCTCATAACAGAGGGTTGCCTTCTAGGGAAAAAGACCCTAACATAATTTCTATTGTTATATCTGCGACCTTATAATGAGCAGTCTAGATTTACAATGAAATTACAATATACATTTACAAGGCAATTTTTCCTTCGGGGGCTTCGCCCCTCTTACCCCCAAACCCCCTAGCCAGGGGGATAGGCCCCTCGGACTCTGCAGAGGGGGTACCCTCCCTCTACACTCCCCCACATGGAAGAGTGTACATACTTCTGGGGTGTAAAGTCTTCATGGGGTATAAACATCATTGAAAGGAAGGACCTCTGAATCAGGAACATAATCAGGCTCCACAACCAACACATTGGTGGGTGCAAGCACCTCAAAAAATAATGAGTCTGGTATATAACGTGGGGCTTATGCCATCAAAAATATACAAAGAGTGCCCTCGACACAAAAATGGTCCACCCTAAGCTAAGCATGAGGCCTGTTGGCCCTGCCATAGTGGAATACAACATTTTCTAAATGATGAAATAGTTGGACCCAGGTCTGTGGCACCCCAACAACATGAGGTTGCATAGATGGTGGGAGATCCTCGATCTCAGCCATAGGCACAGTACGAGTGAGTGCAGACAGGTTTTGCTCCACTCATCGCAAAACTCTTTTAGCCTCTCCGGCTGGAGGTACACCCGCTGTTGCTGCTGGTTCGACGGCTGCTGCTACCGCCTCTAGTCATGGACAATGCCTGCTCTGCAAAAAATCAGCTGGATGCACTGGTCCCACATCTATACATAACAAATACATATTTTTCAAGTACTATGGTACACATAAAAAATGATATATATAAAATAAATATATATATATTTTAAATCAAAACGTACCTAATTCTCCTCTCTCCGCTTCGAGAGGTACGGGCATGTCAGGATCTTTTGAGAAATTGATCCCAAAATAGGGGTAGTCCTTTATAGCCAGAATCTGTCGAGACCACTAGTCAAAAAATGTATCATCAAAGGCCTCGATGGTCCACCCTCCCCCTATCATGGCAACAATGCTTCCTACCTGCACACTACTAGGAAGGAGGCCACGTGCCCCTGTATAGTCTCTCAGGGACTAAGACTGGGTACCCTCTGGAAGAAGAAAGAGAAAAGAACAGTCCTGAACTTGAATTTCTTGTTGTTCTTCCCATGAAACTTTGTGAGCTGTATCTTCATTCACTCTAGCATGGTTTTACTCCAATTGAACACTCGTGCATTTAATCACTATATTGCACAATTCATATGCACTCGAGAGGCTTGATGTAAAGCCGTGGATCCAGTGATCCACCCAATAAGTAAAACTATCACTTTTAGTGATATGTTGGTGATTTTGTGGATCGGTACCTAGGAACCCACATTATCTGTTCCAACCTCACAGTGTTGTTTGATAAACTCGAAAATGTTGTGAGGCCCAGAGAGAAAAGCATGAAGGTTGAATGGTTCCCCTCTCTTAGAGAGGTCAGTTAGAAAACAAATATCTTCAGTCATTGGAGTCAATGATTGTCCCTCGAGCATAAAATTCTTTGCATCTGGGTTCCAGTAATCCACCAAGGCATTCAATAGCCTGGGTTGTGTCCGCATGAGTGGACACCGAAAGAATTTCCACAACCTTCATTGATTTAATGTGGCGACAACAACGGGGTCTTCCTTGACCATTGAATCAACGTCCTCATGGTCTCTCTCTCTCCAATGGACATACATCCTGCAAAATGACAAGTTCAAAGGAGAGTCAAATGATGTATTTTAAAATTTTTCATATGTTGGAGGATGTACATGGGTTGTATTGAGGACAATCACGTATGTACACAGGCATAAGTTTCACTACCCGCGTGCATACGCGATTTGTGCTTGGACAACCTGCGTACATGTAGGGCCGACCTTTTTAAAGGTGTGAGCCCCTACAAAAAACAAAAAGAAATGAAAAAAGGAAAATTGGGAATGCAAGAGGGACTAGATTGTACTTACTTGGTCCAAGAGAAATTTTGTTTTGTCCACTGAAGCTCCTAGAATCAACTTATTTCACAAAGAGGTGTTTTTGGCTTTTTGGTCAATTCTCAATTTGCAATGGTGATAATGTGCTGCCAGCTTCTATTTATAGAATTTTTTGGCTCTTTTTTGTCATTTTGTTTGATCCCCGTTGTCATTTTCTTTGGCTTGAAAATCATGTAAGGTGGTTCTTGAGTTTCTCATTGGATGTTACGATACACTTTACTTTTGGTTCAACAAACTTTTTGGGAGTTGGGGCACTTTTATGGTCCTTTGGTGAAATTTTTTTTTTCCAACTTTGTGCATTTAAGTTAGGATTCCACCTCCACTTGTTGTACCTTGTTGTCTTTTTCTCTTTACCATAGGATAGACCCCACCGAATTGCGACACATAACCGTCATTGCTGCTCTAGAAGCGTCGTAATTTGGTGGTAGAGCCTACCCTCACATGGATGCCCTATGTAACGACCCTAGTTAAATGAATACTTAAAGATTATAAAGAAAAATTAATTAAAGAAAATAAGTGTGATTAATTAAGTAATACTCTAACTACAGATCACACTTAATGACCTGAGAAATAAATTTAAAAGATCAATGGAAAATGTTAAAAAATGGTTGCATATGTAGAGAGGGAGCCTGATAGTCCCGAGAAGATAAAATATCAATGGAAGGAGTATGGAGGGGGACGAGGGTGGTTGTGAAGTAAATGAGTGAGTCGGCAGGGGGGAATAAGGGGGGGAAAGAGGGGGATGTGCGCACCATTCGAGGGGGGGAATGGATGCTGTGGACTGTCATTCTGGCTATCTGCAGAGATAGAGCCGAGAGCTTTACTGTGACATGGGTGCTCAGATTGAGGCACGAGACTTGCTGGTTGAGACATATTGATCAGGGAGGCACCGAGTTGCTGGAGGTTTTGGGCACGGGGGCCAGGATATCCGTAGATATCTTGGAGCTAGGTCGTTTTCCTAGTTGGCAGGGTGGACAATAGTTTTGGGCAGTTATTTTCCTAGTTGGCAGGGTTGATCTGTGTAGCAGGGAGTAGAAAGGCAGCAGCAAGGCAAAGAGGCAACATAAATTAGCATCAGATCTAGGTACTTGTTAAGTTAGGTATTTATTTCATTCGGTCATCAATTTAGTATTATTGATAAATCTAAGTTACTGAAGTTGCTRTTATAAAAGTCAATATCATGCTATGAATTTATGTTTCAGTTTACTTTCATAAAATGTTTAGGAAACTTAATGATGTTTAGAAATATATGGGAATTACATATGGTATCAGAGTGTCTTAGTTCGCAATCTAGGCTTGAGGGCCAAAACCCCGAGTGTTAACTCCAACCACGCTTAAACTATAAGCAAAACATGTTCAGTTTGATTTGTTATGACTGAAACAGTAATGAAAATGCACTCAGGATAATACTCCTACATGACCCAAGCAAATGATCTCATAAATGTGTCACAAGCAACAGCTTTAGACAATACCCGTTAAATGGATTATGTAGGGTTACTACAGTTTTAGTCTGAATATCCAATGAAACACCCTTTAAATTAAGTGGCAAAAAACAAAAAAAAACAAAAAAAAACCAGATAGCTTGAAAGATCACTTCCCCCGAAATGGCTACCATTAAAGTAGCCCAATAAGCTATTAAGCACAAAAAGAGAGTTGATAATTTAATTTTACTTGAGTAGTACTTATCGATGAAGTTTCGGGTAAGAAAGACACCTGAAATAGATGAAAATGTCGAAGGGAAGCTTCTATTAAAGGCTTGAAACTGGTAGGATTCAATGACTACACGAACCATACTAAATAAAATGCAAAAAGGCAATTGCGGGACCTTGAAAAGGCCTATTTCACCTCAAACTTACCTAAATGGGGGAAATTGCCAATGCGCAGTCGGAAAAAGGAAATTTAGCAGACTTGTACCGCACAGGAATAGTGTGAACCATTGGCCTATATTAAGCCTCGATGATTGTAACAATGAATTGTAGACTTATATAAATTTCAACCGTGCCAAGAGCGCAATTTTAACACCATGTAATGTTTCGTGCAACTAATCGATTTTTCCCCAAAAAAATAAATTGATGAGCTGTCTGTTACACGGGAGAACAGATCTGCGCCGTCAGATCTTGGACGGAATCCCATCAGCCGTCAGATCTAGAAAAGTTGTGCGGGGTTTAAGCCCCAGCGTGCATAGGAGGAGTCCCGGAAGAGTCATCGGGAAACCTGAACCATCGGGGTTTTGTTAAGTCTGAGAATCGAGACCTTGTGGTTCTCGAAATCTCGAGAACGGATCCTAGCCGTCGATCTCGGCATGACACGTGTCAGCGTCTTTGGGAGGATATCGGGATTTTATCCATCAAAGATTTCAAGGGTGTGGAATTCGTGCATGTTGAAATCACGATTCGCGATTTTCCGATAAGATCGGAGCCGTCCAAACAGTAGTGACGCATGTCGAAGGATCCCAAAGAGTCGTGAAATCGGGGTTTCCAGAGACGAGTGACTTGTGCAGGTTGAAATCGTGATACACGATTTCCCGATCGGATATGGACTGTCCATTGTGCGTGACGTGTGTCAGGAGATACCAAAGAGTCGTGGATCAGGAAATTGGGGTTCTCGAAGACAAAGAAATCGCGTTGCTAGAAATTGCGATCGGCGATATCTCGACAGTGACGTAAGTGTTGTGGGACTACCAGGGTTAGGGTGGTGGACAAGTGTCTCGTCACACCGAATGATCGCAGGTCGGAGTTCGGGAAAACGCAAGTCTCGGAACTCATAGGTGTTGGATTCGCGAACTCGCGAACTCCGATACACCGAGGGAGGACAGGTGTCAAATTTCAACTGCGAGGTCAACGACGTGTACCATCGAGGATCGAGAGTCGAAGATCCATGAGGACGGAGAATAATGACAACGCTAGTGCCGATTTCCCGACGGGAAAATTCCCGATAAAAGCAAGGAACCCCAAGAATTGATCTGAACCGTCCATCATTTCGGACACGTGTCAAAACCCTGGAGAGAGTCGGAAATCAGGGAATCGGAGTATTCAAGCACACAAAAATTATGTCACACAGAATTGCGATACGTGATTTTCCGACAAGATCTGAGCCATTCATTCCGAGGACACGTGGCAATGATCAGAGCCATCGGGAAAGATCCCGATGGGAGGTTGTCCATCGGGCCATCGCGAATCCCATGGACAAGGTATCTATGCATAATGAAATCGCGAAACACGATTTCCCGATGGGTCGAGGGATAACGGGGCCCACAGAGGGGTCAACGGTGGACACATGGCTGGTTATGCGACGTAATTGAGTTAAACACTTAAACCTTCATCAAAAGGAATTAATTAATTAATTAATATGTTAATCAAGGCTTAATCACATCGCGCATCGGGAAATCGGGGATTCCGTGGATGAGCGGTTCATGACAATAAGAATCGCGAAACCCCGAATCCCGATGAGGATTAGACCGCAGTCACATGGGTGCGGGTCACAAGGACCTCGGCATAGCCAAAATGGGGTGAACGCACAGAGAGGAGGCACATCGGGTATCGTGATATCAGGAATTTCGTAGACACAGAATTCATGCAATGCAGTATTGCGATATCCGAAACTCTGATGTGGGATAAGGCCGTGGCCCTGGGATATAGTGGTCATATGGGCCAAAAAGGCTTAGCCGAAGGGCTAACGCACAGGGTATCGCATCGGTAAATCGACAGTCGGGAACTGCGAGGGCCGGGGTTCGTAACAACGAAAGTCGCGAAACCCCGAAACCCGATAAGGATAAGACCACGGTCACAAGGAAAGGTCGCATGGACCACGGGCTTAGCTTGGAGAGCTAAAGCGCTAGGAGAAAATCGAGATCGGAGAATCACGAGTCCTAAGGACTTGTGAGGATTGACATTGAGAACCCCAAAACTTCGATGAAAGATAGGGCTAGGGTCACATGGGACACCGGTCATATGAGATGGGTGTCTATCCCGAAGGGCTAGCACATAAAATGTCGTATCAGGAATTTGAGGGAACAGGAATTCTCGACATTGGGGAATATGAAACCCCGAAGCCTGACAATAGGATTCCTAAAGGAAATTTGGGTGCGGTCCCAAGGAAGAAAACATGAAGAAATGGGAAGACCCGAGGGTCAGATATTGACCGGTGACACCAGGGGAAATTCGCAGGACCGCTCGGCTCGGTTGATGAAGATGAAAAATCCTGTATACACATATAACAATATATATACGCATATAGCTATAAGTTTACACAGGCGAATGAATTTTGTTCAAAAGAAGAAATTACCATTCATTACCCTAGTGTAAGGAAGGTTTATGAAAAATCATGACTCAATTAGCTCAGCATTCTCCATGAAGGTACTGAAATGTGCACAACATGCAGACTGAATCGTACCTCTTACTATAGCTGAGGATGAGCTCCACGAAATGTACAGACAAGGGATTGGCTCCCAACAATTCAAGGGGACTGGACTCCAAGTCCTGCATCTTATCAGGGGCCATATCATTATACCCTGCTCCTGCAAAACGAACTGGTAAAGCACTCAGAACAACGGTGTGGAGGTGAGCCATAGCAAGGGTGATTCTGAAAACCTCTGAGTAGAGCAGAGGTAGATCTGTGGTGGGCAAAGACTGATGCGAGGAAAGTCCCAACGGAGGAAAAAGTGGGACAGAGTAAGAACGGGTGGAGAATTGAAAGGTTGACAGGTGTAGAGATTGGGATACGAGGGAGCTTATGAAAGCCAGACGAGCACGTGGAACCCATGCGTTCCCGAACCCTTGGGAGAACGTTTAATCATTTCATATGTATAGTTTAAAGTGTTAAAATAATTAAAAATAAATTAAATAAACTAGTATAAATTATTTATATAGATATAAAAGACAAGATAATTTTACTTAAATTTAAGCTAAGTTAAATTAGTATAATAATGTTCTCTTTTAAAATTTGTTATTTAATTAAGTGTAAGGTTAATCTACCTTAAAGATATTTAATGATGTTAAGACTTAGACTGGTGGCGCATGCACTAGGAAGTGATGAGTAAAGCAAAAGGCTAATGTAGTCACAGGGCGAGGGAACCGATAATTTTTTTTTTTAACAAACAGACCAAGCTTAGACGCTTAAACTTGACCCAAACTAAGCCAATTCCCCTGATGGAGTAATGTCTGTTTACAGAAAAGTAAAGAAAACTTACTCCAAACCCTGTTTCTAAGTTTGAGTAGCACCAATATGAGACGTCCTTGAACTCACCCAGACAATTTTGGGGTGATGCAGGTTAAGTCATACAAGATGGTCAGGACTTGAAGGGGTCGAGGCAGGGGAGCGTCGTCACGATCACCACCGACGCCACCCACACCATCAACACCATCAACACCACTAGCACCACCACCACCATCGCCCAAACTAGCCCTCATACTACGCTCGTTAGAAGCCATTAATGAGACTTTAAAGGGGCACCGATCAGTAGGGGCTGAAGTGGAACCTCCACCATCTGGAATGGGTTATACAGAAGCATCAAGGAACTCAAGGGGATAATTTCCACCTGAAGACATCACGTGAGAATTTCAGAAGATCAAACTTCCGGAGTTTTCCAGAGGTCACGCTAGTGAACACGCAGAAGCATGGTTGGAAGGCATGATAAGGTGTTTTGCCTTAAGGGAATATGCATCCAACTCGAAGGCCAAGATTGCAATCTTTCAGTTAAGAGACAGTGCCTTGAACTGGTGGGGCAACTTAGAAAGACAACTACACCTTACCCCAGACACAGTATCTTGGGAACTTTTCGAGGAGAGGTTCCGAAGGAAATATCTACCAGCATACTATGAGGAACATCAGTTAGGGGCATTTCATGCCTTAATACAAGGGAACAGGACAGTAGAAGAATACGAGATCAGATTTATGGAACTGGTCAAATATGTGTCGTATATGGATATCGACCAATGACAGGTAGATCACTTCGTCTATGGATTGAACCCTAAGATAAGAGCTATGGTGCGGATGTGGAAACCGTCATCAGTAGCGAAAGAAGTAGAAAATGCGCGTTACGCGGAAGAACACTTGAACTTAACCGGGGGTACAAGATCGACATTTCTGCATCGCCCAGGATTCGTAGGAAAGACCCCAAGGACATTTCCTAGGGAAGGGTGCTCAAGGCCACCACCTTATGGTAACAGAGGCGTGCCAAGGACAGTAGCTGTAGAGATTTCTATGGAAGCTAGTGCAGCATCTCCTTCATCGCCAACGGTGCAGGCAGGCCCACGACAATCGCAGGGAAAAACTAATAGGGGCAGGGGTTCCAGGGGTAGGAACTCATTTCAGGGACAGTCATATAACAGTGCACCGGTTCCATCTCATATTACCTGTTGGAGGTGCAAAGGACCCCATTACCAGCGGGACCGCTTAGAGTTACAATCAGGGTTTGTGCATAGAGAAGGAAAGGCACCGATGGGGAGATCAGGTAGCAACCACCAAATTTACACAACGGTTAATAACCGCCAGGCTGAACATGAATCCACTGTGATAGAGTCATCAGGTACGTTAAATCATACCCAAGTTAAGATTTTATTTGATTCTGGTGCGACAAATAGTTTCATTTCACCATCTGCATTAGAAAAGAGTGGGTTGGCAGCCTACGAGCATGATGACTTTAAACAAGTCGAAATGGCTTCGGGAGAAAAATAAGCTGTAGGACCCAGTGTTGATAATTGTATAGTAGACCTAGGAGTGTGCACTGCCAGTTTGAAGGTATACGTCACCGCTCTTGGGATGTATGACCTAATTATTGGAATGGATTGGTTAGCAGCTCATCGAGCTTTAGTAGATTGTTTCGCAAAGAGGGTGCTTTGTGTCAATGATGAAGGAGAACCGACAGAGATCCAGGGTGTACAGAGAAAAGTGTCATTACGCTTTATATCTACTATGAAGGTCAAGCGATGCCTAAGGCAAGGGTGTCAACTATATGTAGTGGAATCAGTGAATGAAAGGAAGGGACCCTCATTGGATCAGTACCCAGTACTATCAGAATTTCAGGATGTTTTTCCGAACGAGTTACCAGGGTTACCTCTTGAAAGGGAGCTTGATTTTACTATTGAGATAAAACCTAGTGCAAAACCAATATCTAAGACTCCGTATCGAATGACAGCGCCAGAACTTTGTGAATTGCAAATGCAGTTGAAAGAGTTACTAGACTTAGGGCTAGTAAGGCCTAGTGTCTCACCTTGGGGCACACCGGTAATTTTTGTAAAGAAGAAGGACGGATACTTACGATTGTGTATAGACTACAGGGATTTGAACCGTGCTACGGTGAATAATAGGTACCCAATGCCGCAAATAGATGACCTCTTCGATCAGATGAAAGGAGCAACGGTATTCTCAAAGATCGATTTGCGATCTGGATATCATCAGTTAAGGATTAAGGAGGGTGAAATCCCAAAAACTGCCTTTCGAAC
>JASDQU011377676.1:0-24115 GCA_032191745.1 Picea mariana | reverse complement strand
GTGACCCATTTCTTAGGCCGAAAATCTAAATGCCACACTTTGACCGAGGTACCTAGTGACCAAATTTTAGGACATCTACCCAGGTGGAAATTGTGGGCTGCAATTGCACCTTGATCATATTTTGTGTGGCTATTGGGAAATATCACCATCTCTTTCGGGATATGCCCCCTTTACCCATCGTTATAACTGATTACTTCGTCCTTCACTAGTTTCTCTTCCAGTGACTTTAGACCCCACTGTTGAGTACTATTGGAAGGTCCAGTGTTGTTTGAGAGGAAGTACGTTACGTCTTTTAGGACACGAGCATTTGTTTTCTTTAATCCCCCATGTGGAAAAAACCCACTTATCCACATATATGCTTCTGCTTCAAAAAACTTTATGTATGATGCACTTCTGATTACATTTTCATTTAGATATATATCGTGCAAAGTTCAAAAATTGCAACAAAGGCTCTTGTTTATTTATTACTCTCACCACAATTCGCACACATCCACTCAGCTAGTCAGACATCATAGGGGACCCACAGAACCCCCGTCATTCCAGACGCTTGCTAAACCTCCTTCATATTCTAGGGGGAGTTACTAGTCTTGCCAACTCATCGGCACCACCTTCACACACTCCAGTGAGTGCCACTATCTTAGGATCATCTTTGCTTGGTTCCACCTTACTTGGGTCTAATTCCCAAGGTCCACAGTCCACTCGCTCTCCTTTACACAGAAGCAGGGGGTCAACTTCCTCGCAAGGGGGAAGTACAAACCCACCTAGTCCCCCTCAAGGGTCAAGTTCACAAACCACTCACACCATGGATGGAACTAATCCTCCACCACCACTCCAGATGACATATTTGGCCTCTCTTAACATACCAAATCTAAGAAAACTCACAAATGATCCTATATTGCATGATCCCACATGGCCTGCAATGCCTACCAAACTACCTTCAGACATCCCCAAGTTTGAAGGAAAGGCAGGGGATGACCCCGCCAACCATGTCATGACTTTCCACCTATGGTTCTCTTCCAACAGCATTATGGATGATTCCATCCGACTACGATTATTTCAATGCACGCTCACTGGCCCATCAACCAAATGGTATGTAGACGAAAAATCGGTATCCCATGCGACTTTCGAGTCATTGGCCAAAGCTTTTTTGACCTTCTTCCAATTACCAATCCACCATGATAATGGTCTTGAACTACTCTCTAATTTCAAACAAACCTCAGCCACACATATCACTGATCACATTCACGAGTGGCATCGACGACGTAGTTTGTGCAAAGCTGAAACCACCAAACAACAGTGTCTTTACTGGTTTCTCAGATCACTTGTCTCTTTCCTCCGTAAAGATGTAGCTTCCACCTTCCCTCAATCAGAAGAAGAAGCCATCAATAAGGCTCAACAATATGACCTCATATATTCACAATCAAGGTACTTTTACATATTACTCACTGATCTCCCAAAACCCATGCCATTCATCCAAGATAAGATAAACCTGAGATGTCTCACTCATCAGACGGATTGATTGGTAACACCACGCACCACAATCCACAACCCCAACAACCACCAATGTATGGCACACCTCAATATCCACCAGCATATGGAGGAACCCCTTCTTATCCTCCACCCCCTTATCAACAACCATACCCCATTTACCTCCCCCCCCCCANTACATCCACCTACCCAAACAAGTTCTGGTACTCCCTCTACCTCAACTTATACTCTAAGTACTAGTGAAAGTGCCATGCCTTCCTATGTACCTTACAGATCACAACTCCCACAGAATCTGTACTTTCCATTTCTTGGTCCTCCACCACCCATGGACCCACCACAAGGACACCCTCACGTTTGGGTGAATTTTTTTCAACCCTCTCCCATTTAGCAATATCAAAATTTTGAACAGTTGAATACGGAAAATCCAACTCATCCATCGAATAATGCCAAAAAGAAAGGAAAAAATAGAAAGAATAGCAACCCAGGTCAAGGCGGGACTCACCCCCAACAGAACCAACCTACTGGGGGACACCAGAAGCAAGGGAATAAGAACCCCCAGGGGGGCAATAACAACAGGTGTCAAGGGAGAAATAACAATAATATTAGAACCACCTTCCCTTGTTCCCTTTGCGATGAGTTCGGTCATTATACTCATCATTGCCCCCAAATCACTGATTTTAAATAGATGAAAGACTCAGGAGGTGTACCACATCCTCCAGCACCACCTGCCCCTCAGCAGGCCCCACAATAATATGTGCAACAACCAACCCCAGCCGTGCTGCAAAACCCCATTCCACACCAGGGTGTGATGAACACCCAACAGGATATGCAACCTACCCCACCATAGTTGGGATAGTATCTCAATCCAAACAATCATGCAGATCGTACTATCCTCCTCACCAGTGAGGAAGAAATCCTTCTGCAAACACGTAGTCGTCAATATCGTGCACCCACTGAGTCTCCTCCCATTCCCCCATAAACAATCCCAACACCAACGGGACCCCCATTGGTGATTCCTCGCCCTAATGCAGAAACACATCCTCGCATCCCTTGCATCCCATTGCGCAAGAATATCCACAACCCACAGGCTAGGGCGGCTCATAATTACAGTTTGGTCGATGACTTAGCACAATCCCTGGCTGCCATGTCAGTCTTAGAAGTCCTTCAAACTTGTCCCACTCAGCGGAAATCATTAGTTTTTGCCTTGGGGGCAGTTGACCCCGCAGATACTCAACTCATCACATTTGATCTCGACAGCAGAGAACCTCACCTTCCCACTCTAATCACTTTTCAAATCCCAATGAAAATTCGGAACATTACAATTCATCGGTGCATCATCGATGAAGGCACATCCACATGCATTATGTCCAAGTCTGTATGGTAGAAACTTGTTTCCCCGGAACTCATACCATCTTCCATTGCCGTAAGAGCTTATGACGGACGACCATCTTCCATCTTCTCCTGAAGGGCTCTTCCAAAATGTCCTTGTAGAACTCGGGGGCAAGACCATTCTCATCGACTATGAAGTTATCGATGCCCCACTCGATTATGATATCTTGTTCGGAGGTAGCTACATGTATGCTATGAAGGCAGTTGCATCTTTCATCTTTCGAACCATGATGTTCCCCCATAACGGGAAGATCATTACCATTGACCAAGTTTCATATTATGAGCCTAACCCTTATGCCAACATCGATAACATTCCCCCTCTCATCCATACTAATCATGAAGCATACCCACTCATCGAAATGGGTCCTGGGATTTTCAAAGACCCATCATTGTTAGGAACTTACCATGGTGCACCACCGCTCCTTCATCCTTCCAATCAGGTATGCGTCATATCATCCAAAGGAAATGACATCGAGGACACCCTTCCTCCCAGGGAGGCTTCTATCATATCTGACGTCCCACTAGTCGCAGAGCTCCTCCCTCATGAGCCTCCTGCAAACTCGTCAACTCCACCAATTCACGATTTCACCTCTTCCCAAGGCCATATCCTAGTTTGGAAGACAGTTCCCCAAGCCATTACTCAAATCCCCTTCTTTTATCCTCCACCAGGCGTACAAGATTTCTAAGTAACCGCAATGCTTACTCTCCCTAATATGGTGTTGGCATTTCCAGTTTGGTATTTACATCCACCAGAGATGGTTCCTCAACCATCCCTTCCCCCCCAAATGGAAGGAATCCCAATGATGATTCCCATACTCACTCCCACCATACCCTCTACACCCCCACTCNGTGAGAAATATGGACACCCAACCAACAAATGCCCATCTCTACCCGAGTTACGTAACCTAATTCCACTCAATCAAACACCATCACCGCTCACCATTGTAGCAAGTACTTTCGCTACCTCCCCTAACTCAAGTAGCAAAGGGCTTTGAACCAAATTTGCTTGTGCTATATGTTCAAAATATGGCCATTATACACACCATTTCCCATCACTACCTCACTTCCAACAGACATTAGTCGCAGTACGCCAAAGCTTCCAGAAAAAACCCAATCCAGCTACATCATCCCTACCAAACATCACTGACATCCATTATGTCATGACTTCATTCAATGAACGTATGAGATGCCCTTGATCTCTATGTGAATCCTTAGATCATTTTACATACCAATGTCCTATGATCATCGAATACAAGCAACGTCAATTGACCCTGATTTAAACCCCTGTGCCCCCTACAGAATCGATGGTTACCTTACCTCATCACTAGAGATTCTTCATATCATTTCTCCTGAACCAGAGGAACTCCCTATTCCTCTATGGTTCTTGGATGACTTATCCGAGGATTTACCCTCAAATCCCCCCAATTCTCTCATTCATTTCCCTACATAAATTTTACATCCAACTACCACTGGTACTCCTCAATACCTCGATATTTGGTTTATGTCAAGCAAACCATTCTAATCTCATTGTGTCATTCCCCCTGCTTCTTCATAACCAGAGGACAACCACACGGTGACAGTCATCGATATCACTCTTTACGATCCCTTGTATTACCGCCAATTCCACTATGACGAGGACATACTCGAAGAGTTAAACATCCTCGACTACCCATGGGATGCGCTACACCATAGAGCACTCTTCTTTCCACAGGAATCCTCCACGCCTCCTAACCAACACCCCATATATGTAGTTGAAACCAAGGATTTTATCCCATCAAGGTAGATTGACTAGTTCAACAACCCCATTCCTGCCCCTGATGCTTTTGAAGAAGGAAACATGGCCAACATTTCCCCGACCATCAAAATCAATATTTCCATCAAAAATGGAGTCGTCGAAGAAATCACCATTGGCGCTACATGCACTCCTCAAGAAATCACCACCTATAAATCCCTCTTCCAAGAATATCGGGATATTTTCACCTGGTCATACATAGAAATCCCTGGCCTCGATCCCTCTATTGTCAAACATCGCATTGACACTTGGCCTGATATTACACCGGTTCGTCAAAAACAACGACCACTACACCCATCCAAAGACGTAGCTATCAAAGCCGAGATTGAAAAATTACGTACAGCTAGGTTCATCTACCCCATCGCTTATACCTCATGGGTTTCCAACCCTATACCCGTTAACAAAAAACAGGGCACTATCTATGTATGCACGGACCTTCGCGATCTCAATCATGCCTGTCCCAAAGACAATTTTCCAACACCTTTCATCGATCAAATTATCGACGACTGCGCAGGCCACGAGGCTCTATCCTTCATGGACGGTTTCTCTGGTTATAATCAAATCCAAATCCACCCAGCCAATCAATACAAAACTGCATTCACCACCCCTTGGGGTACTTTTTCATATCGTGTCATGCCTTTTGGCCTAATGGATGCTGGCGCAACTTTCCAATGGGCTATGACATACATTTTTCACAATATGGCTCATATCATCCTCGCATACTTGGACGATCTCACATCTCGATCCAAAAAACGCACCTAGCATCTTGATGATTTACAGATCATCTTCCAACCGTGTCGTCAGTACAACATCCGCTTGAACCGCCTCAAGTGTGTGTTCTGCGTCACTATGGGTGCCTCCTCGAATTCATCGTTTCTCAAAGTGGTATTACCGTGGACCCCCTCAAAGTCCAAGCCATCATAGAAATTCCACCCCCCCCGGAATTTACGTCAACTCCAGAGCCTACAAGGAAAAGATAACTTTCTATAGTGATTTGTCCCAGACTATGCCATTCGAGCACACGGTTTCCTTCGCTTACTACGCCACAACATCCCATTTCACTGGGATGAACATGCCCAAAAAGCGTTCGACGATCTTAAAATGGCACTCTCTAACGCCCCTTTAATTAGTTCACCCGACTATAATTGTGACTATATCCTCTACATATCAGCATCAACTATCTCAGTAGCAGGAGTTCTCGTTCAAATCGGACATGACAATCGTGAGCATGTCATTTACTACATTATTAAAAGCCTCTCAGGGCCACCCTTGAAGTATAATCACCAAGAGAAACTAGCCCTTGCAGTCGTTCTCACAGTCTAGAAACTGCGCCATTACATTCTGCTTCGCACAACTAAAGTCATAGCAAATTCCAACCCTATGCAATACTTGCTCAGTTGTCGGCAAATTAATGGCAAATTTTCCCAATGGATCCTTATCCTTCAGGAGTACGATCTTGAATTTTCAACACCCAAGAGAGAGAAAGATGTCATCGTCCCCAAACTTGTCATGGCCTTCCCCTCTGATACTACCAGTGCCCCCATCAATACCGACTTCCCCGATGAACATCTCTTTTATATCACTTCAGATGATCCTTGGTACGGCGACCTTCTCGTCTACCTCCGAACCCCAAAGTTTGGTAACCACCTCTCACGAGATGATCATCGTCGTATTTTCCACCAGGCCCTCCGCTATCTCCTCATCGGAGATATCTTATATCGGCGAGGGGTTGACACCATACTTCGTCGATGCTTGACTATTGACAAGGCCGATAGAGTCTTGAACAACTGCCATAGCGGCGCATGCGGGGGCCATCCTTCAGGAATGTCCACTGCTTAGAAAATCATCTGAGCAGGTTACTTTTGGCCTACATTGTTTCACGATTGCATTCATGCCGTAAAGCGATGCAATAAATTTCATCTTTACGCCAACAAAGCACGAGCACCACCTGCTCTTCTCCACCCAGTCATTACTGCAGGCCTCTTTTGTAAATGGGGCATAGACTTCATGACTTGTAAACCCCCATCTAGCAATGGACACAAATACATTGTTGTTGCAGTCGATTACTTCACAAAATGGGCTGAAGCCATGCCCACCTTCAACAACACCGTTGACATTACAGCGTTTTTTTTCTTTAATCACGTCATATCCCTCTTTGGAGTACCACTCCAACTAGTTTTCGAACACGAGAAACATTTCGAGAATGAGATTTTTGTCGAACTCTCATCACGGTTGAGATTCTCCCATGAGTTTGCCTCACCATATTACCCTCAGTCTAACGGACAGGTCAAAGCAGTTAACAAGGTCCTCAAGACCATGTTGCAGTGCACGGTTAACAAACATAAGCCCAATTGGCATCATATGTTATTTTTCGTGCTATGGGCTTATCGTACGGCCATGAAAACGGCCAGTGTCACACCATTTCATCTAGTCCATGGGGTCGAGGCCACTCTTCCAATCGAGTGCGAAATTCCCACCTTACACACCACAATTGAGCTATTACCCGACATTGCACCAATGGAGCAGTATTTGCTGAACTTAGATTCCCTGGATGAAGATCGTCGATCTTCATTACAGAACAATGAGGCAGCCAAAAAATGGTCAAAGGCCACCTTTGATCGCCATGTCAAACTTTTCTCATTTCACGAAGGCAACCTCGTCCTTGCTTACGATATCGCTCACGATACCTTCAGTCATGGAAAATTCGAGTCACTATGGAATGGACCCTACATTATCCAACAGTGCCTCACCAAAGGCGCATACATCCTGGCTTCCCCCGAAGGCCTCTCTCTCAAAGAACCCATCAACGGGTTATACTTAAAGAAATTTTATGCCTAAGCGTAGCCATTCTACATTAGGTTATTTCTTTTATAGTGTTTTTAAACTTTTTTCCATCCCTCACGTCTAAACTATCATTTGTGTTATTGACAGATGCTTCCTCCACCGGCCTACCACATCGGTTACACTGACGACGCCAATCATTGGACACAAAATCTCACTTCGGCAGCTTGGGTTCTCTATTCCCCCTCACATGAACTGCTTCACTCTAGCGGCATATGTTTGGGTTCAGCAACCAACAACCAAGTCGAGTACATTGTCTTCACTAGCCTCCTCACCGATGCCCGCCATCGTCGTATTCTTCACCTTAGCATCTTTCTTGACTCCCAACTAGTCATCCTCCAGCTCAACAATGTGTACCGTGTACGCGATCCTTGCCTCTTTCGCAAATACCTACATGTTAGACTTTTATCTCGACATTTTGATTTCATTACATTTACACATATTCCAAGACAATTGTATCAAATTATAGATAACCTAGCTAACATTATACTCGATTGGCATATATCACATCAAGATATCTCTACACACACATAAACCATCAAGAGCCTGTCCCAGCATATATAGATTAGACATCATCAACACATTAAAAAACACATGTACACATCACAAAGACCCCAAAATGTATACTCATATATATATATATATATATATATATATCGGTCAACAGCGCCATCAAAATGTTTACATACACATAAAATACATTGTATACAAAATCTGCAAGCCAATGACGCACCTCAGTACAAAACTGGTGCCACTACACCAAAATGGGCTCACCAGCCTATATACAAAAATACAAAAATACATAGACCAACACTCAAGGTGCCTCTAGAGCACCACCTCCTGTCCCTCCCTCAGGCAGTGGTGCCCCACCCACTATCGGTTCCTCTGGACCTGGAGGTAACCGCCCGGTCATCGTAGCCCCTGCTGCTGCTACTCGCAGCACCACGATCCGCCACATCAGTGGAACTCCCACACACTACTCCAGGACACCCTCATCCTAGATGTGTGACCACATGCCCTCAGGCACTCCCTGTAGCACCACCTCCAAGTGGCGGCGAATATCCTCAAAATCTCCCCCGGCCTCCGCTAGAGGAGCATGTGATGGCCCAACACCAAGGTCATCAAAACGACATCTCCTAGCTGCTCTCTCATCATCGGCTGATCTCACCTCAACTTCATTGCACCAACGTCTCTCTCCTGCCCGCAGCTCTCCCCACGGCGATCTCACCAGCTCCTGACGAGTCAGCACTCTCATCAACTCAACCTCACAACCGCGAGGTCCCACATCTACACATACAAACAACCAAATGATAGTATCAACATCTATACATAATACATATGTCATGCTATCTCAAAAATCAACATATCAAAATCAAAAACATACCTCGGTGGTCGAACACCTCCCCTGGAGGTAACACCATATCCGGATCACCCCGGAAGTCAACCCCACAGTATGGATACTGCAGTATGATCTGCGACATCTACCGCCACACCTGCATAGCCTTGGCCATGAAAAAATAACCACCCTCACCACCACCATGGCGAATAAAAATCGTCGATCACCACCTCAATCACAACTCTTTCTCACCAGGTGTACCCAATAAAACTCTAGGGTGCAACATCGGCACCCTCTCCAAAATCCAGGCCACCAAGATGGACCCAAAGGAAAAGTCCTGTGAGTCCGTAGTCCGACACCTGTCAAGCTGCCCTACCATCTTGGCATGCAGCATCAAACCTTAGGAAAAATGATCTCCTGCCAATGCCCTCCCCATAATCCTCAGCTGACCACCACTGATCCGCTGAGTCACGAGGGACCCATATACCCTCACAATCATCGTTGCTACACAGTGATGAACTAAAGCATCCATCACCCCGATACTCACTACGGAGCCTGACATGAAGTTCTCCTGAACAATATCTTCAGCCCAAGGTAGCTAACTGCACGTCCCCAGGTAACACAGGCTTCGTCGGTAGGGGCATTCCTTGAAAAGGGAGCCCAGTCAGAAAGTACACATCCTCCACCATAGTGAAGGCTAGCTACTCCCCCCACACCATAAAACAGTGCAGATCCAGACTCCACATCCGGATCAAAAACTACAGAAGATACTCCTGAGCCCGTATCAACGGGCACTCGAAGAACTTCAGTAGCCCACAGGCTGCCAAAGTGGCACGAACCCCCGACTCCTCAATAGCCACAACATCCCTTAGTTGTGACCAGTCCCGTTCTCGCTAGTGGACCAACATCGTACAAATGATCGCCTGCAACCACATAATACAATCCTAGATCAGCCATCTCGACCATAAAACACATTAAAATCTCCAAAAAAGATGAGTTTTTCACCCATCAGCCTTACCTCCAAGGCGCATTTGTTTAACCCACAGGCGCACACATATGCGTGCCTGTTCACCCCATAGGCGCGCACATATGTGCGCCTGTTCACCCCACAGGCGCGCACATTTGCACACCTGTTCACCCCACAAGCACGCACACATATGCTCATGTTCATCCCATAGATGCACATGAGTGCGCGTCTGTCCACCATACAGAGGTGCCTCCATGCACCCCTGTCACGAACACAGGCACGCATCATAGCGTGCCTATCCACTACACAGTCGTGCACCCATGCGCAGCTGTGTCACAAACAGGCGCACATACCATGCGCACCTTTTTCCCCCCTACAGGCACACCCATGTGCAGATATTCGGATAACAGGTGCGCACCTATGTGCACATATTTCTGGATCGTTTGTGCACTAGGGGGCCCACACCCATAAAAACCCCTGTACAGCCCTCCGTACAGGCCCTGCCCACAAATTGAAAACCTACTTCTATGTAGGATGATAATACTACTAACCTGAAGCTCACTGGTCCTGAATCAACTGCCTCGTTCTCCCGAAATCTCCAAATATCCTCTGAATACCTCTCGTCCAGTCACTCTGACAGCAAGTACAAATGAGGTGGCAATGTGGGCCCTACAACTATATATAGCCCTTTTCGCCAAACTTCCAAACCCCATTATGGGAGCTACAGGTGTCCATTGTTCGATCCGTCTTCAGCCATGGGATCAGCATCTCATCATCTACATTAAGACAGTCCATGGGCCATTTTTTATACTTATCCCTGGGGAACCATTTTTTCATACCCCGTCCAGGTACGCATGCTCATGTTCAAAATTATCAAATAAATGTTTGTATGTTCGATTCTCTTCAGATATTGTTCACGTCGGGTATTTGGTTTTCATGTATGCAGGTACCTGGTCATCATACATCAGCACAACCTCTTCAGGTATATAAATAACACTGGCATGTTATCATTCCCTCTGAATCTCCATTTCATCTCCAGTCACACCCTTTGAAATTTTCCTTTAGGGTCCCCAATATTCGGCTCTGTAGTACCGCCACCTCCATTGCATTTTGGGTACTGTCACCCGATAGCACTCTCCCCCACATGAGTTGTCCAATTCATAGCACCCTTTGGCACTTTTACACTCATGTTATTTTTCAACCCTTTAGGGATGGGAGTCCCGATAGTCTTACATCATGTCGTCAAACAACCACATACTCCTTCTCCTCATTTTGCTAGCTTTCCCAATGGACTCCCAGATTATCTCTTCAAGGTTCTATTTTGACTGTGCCTCCATAGTATCATTAACCCTCCATTTCATCCACAATCAATTTGCCCATCCACAAATTTCCCTCCATTTCATCTACCTCAAACAAAAACCCACCCATGGGGCCCCCAACCTCCACCAGTTCTCCAAGAAAATTGCACCCTAACCAGCCCAACCATATTACATTGGGGCACCCATTTCTGTATCTATACACTCATCCCAAATTATTATTTATTCATCTGGTAAATTGTAAAAATCCTTTGTTTCCAGCATTTACATATCTCTTTTTGTCGTCACCTTTGGTGACCTTCTTCCCTTTTTGGAAAACGCAACCCATGTCGCCCTTGGTTGGGGCACTCCTTATCATCTACCCCTGTTGACATCGTCCATATAATCCGAGTATCCCACAAGCCACTTACCTCTTCTCTCTGATTTTGTTCACTTTGTCCAACCTCTGGCACAACTTATCCCATGTCTTGTTGTCCCCCTGACACTTGACCTCGTCGAATAGTTGCGACCACTTATACTTCGCATATACCCCCAACCAAGGGAAGTCTTGAATCTCCACACATATTGACTTCGTCCATGTACCTCCTCCACTCCTAACCTCACCTAGTAGATTTCACGAAGCCCTTCGCTTCTTGGAGTCACGTCCCCCTTTTGTTGACATCAGCACAGTTTCCAGAAGGGCGACAGTATCTTGACTCTCATTACCTTTCCAATGAGAGGTCTCAGATGGCACAGGGAGAACCACAATTGCTCCCTGCTGTCATTGACCCCCATAACATTCGACTTCAACATTTTCTCATGTTACGGTGGGTCTTACTTTGCGACTATTGCAGCTATTTCTTATATTTTTCGAAGACCTATGAACTTGGTTGGGCTATCAATGCCTACAGAATCTGTAATACTTCTTATAGGTGTCATTGCCTACTATTAAGAGTATGTTCCTCCTACCTTTATCACAACTGCCCCCGAGGGAACTGCAGCTGTCTACATCAACACACCGTTTCAATTACTATACAACACCATTCTTTTTTGAGTTACATGACACGAGCATGGGTCATGCCCGCCTCGTTTGTACACAATTTATTTTTACACACCTTATGGAAGGTTGGGTCCTACAGGTTCCATTCTCCCTCCAACGGGTCACTCTTGATACTCTCACTATCGCTCTCTCTTACAACAGAACTCTCAGTAGAAGAAATATTGATGAATTTCGGCTATATTTATGCTCCTAACCTCATCCATCAGGGGGCATCTGTTATCACTGAAATTTCATCCGCAAATGGTTACAGGAATCCAACATCGTCAAACAGTTATGAGGTCACCCATGGACCAAAATTACCACAAAATCATTTCCAAAAGGTCCAAAACTATACAACCGGTGATAAAATTAAGGTGCACTATGACTACACAAGGCACGTGCGCATATGCGTGATCCAAAAACGCACGAAAAGTGCACATGCGCACGATGCACAACTATGGTTGCTAAAAGCCATGAACATCTGAGAACGACGCATTTATGAGATTGGTCAGCCTCCCACCCACTTCTGGTTCAGCTTCAAAGTTGATTTGACACCCAAATCTCGGCTAAATCCGACTGGGTGGCTGGTCAAAGACCTAAAAATGCCCTAAATAGCCTCTTTTCACACTATAAGTTGGTTGCACAATACCTCAAAGTGGTGTTATAAAACAAGGCCATGGGTGCACTTCATTTTCAAGGAATTCATTTGCAAGGTTATGTTGTTGCTATTCTCTTGGGGAATCCTCTTTTCTCATCAAGAGTATACTACCATCATTACATTGGGCAATCCATATAACCTCTTGAGTGGATTAGATTGGGATTCTTTCACCATTTCTTTCGAAGTTGTAAGAAGAGCTTAGTTGTGGGGGTCCAAGAGCCCTCCCTTGGAGGAAGAAGGGACCCAAATTCCTCTTTCTTCTTGGTGTTTTCTTTCACTAATATAATCTTTGCCATTGGTGAAATGAGTCTTATTGGTTTTTTGTTCTTATGTCCTTATGCTCAATAGTTTAGTTGTTATTTTATTTCGTATTTTAATTCTTAGCTTGTTCTTTTATGTTTCTTTCTCTAACCCTTTCCTTTACTGCTGTCTTGCTTAGCTAACCCAACTAAGCTTGTAAGCACCTCTGTTTTTCTCATTTAGGTGACAAAAGAGGCACAACAACTGGCTTACAACCGACTCTTCTTACATCAGCTAGATACTTATTTATACATTACAAAAGGGGCCTAAACATGGGTAAGACCCATGGGCTGACATCCCATACCCGTTACATAAACCCTAATCCCCAAAAATCTGTAAAAGGGGTCAAGATCCCACGATCTCTGCTTCGCCTGGCACTTAGTCTTTGACCATCTTGTTGAAGTCCCAAAAATGGTCAAACACAACCAAGGTTCTCCAAAACGTGGTCGAGGGACAACATGCCCCCAACACTCACCTGTGACTCATCCCAAGTCACTCTGATTTGGGCAACTCAGCTTTAAAGGCCTTGATCTTGGCTCGACCTGCTTTGACCCGCTTCTTCTCTAGAGCCTCCTTCTCGACGAACTCCCAAATGACCTTCTCGGTGACAGGTCCTTCCAAGCGTTGTTCCACTTAGGTGACCACTTGTTCCAGTTGTGTGCCTTGTCCTTTGATCTCCTCCAAAAGTGTGCAGGCTTCGTCCTGTACCAACTGAAGTCTCTGGGTCACTTCCATGACTTTACTCTGGATGGCATGGACCTGTTGTTGAATGGTGCACTATTCCTGCAACCTTTTCATCCTCTCGACTGATGACAGTAGCTTCAAATGTGTTTGTACTGTCGATGTTTGTTTCTTTGCCTCCTGGAGTTGTGACTCTAATGTCCTTAGTTTTGGGTCATATGCAAGGCACTTGTAGGTCTGCGCACTTCGACTTCTTAATTGCTTTCATTCTAAGGCCAATGCCTTGATTCTTTCGACTGCACTCTGATAAGTTTTTTCCCTCTCATCTCTCAATTCCTGCGGAGTGCTTGGCATGGCTTGTAGTTCCAGTTCTGCAACTCTTGCTTGAAGTTACTGAATAGATTTAGTGAGATTCTCCACTTGACTATACACTGTGTCTTCTTCTATCTGTGCAAGGCTTGGTAAAGAGCGAAGTTCTCTAGTGACTGCTTCTGTAACTCCAATCTGCTCTGCGAGCAGTTTCTCTTTTTCCTTCTGGATCTGCACCTTATCCTCTGCAAACTTCGCCTAGAGGTCATCTTTCTCTTGCGGCCCAACCCAATGTTTCTCTAGGGATTCTTCTTTTTCTTGATTTAATGCCTCTGTGGCCTGCTCCTTTTCCTCTTGGACCCGACGAAGGTGAGCCTCTGTCGAGTCTGCTAATTTGCATAGATGGGCAAGATCATCTCCTACTTCTATGTCCCCTACTGACAACGAAACAGTAGACACTGCGTGACTCGAATAAATAGCCTGTTGTAGCCCTTTGAGCTCCGCCTCGATCCTGTCAAACATTGTCTCCTGTTTGGCTTCGATTCGCTGCAAAATTTCTTGTGAGGTATATGATACAGTGACAATGATGAGATCAATATCATCCACAAAAGGGGTTGATATCCTGCAAAATTCGCTTCGCCTAGCGCTTCGTTTTCGACCAGCCTGTCGAAGTCCCAAAAATGGTCAATCACGACCAAGGTTCTCCAAAACTTGGTCAAGGGCCAACAAGTATAAATAAGAGGCAAGGGTCTCTTGTGTAATACATCTCTTAAGATTATCTTGAAGAGCTATTCTGAGAGAGAGAGTGGTTGGAGGATCTCATGGACGCATCAAAGTTTTTGTAAGTTTGAGATATTGATGGTGAAAGTTTCGGAAGTTCAGAAACCCTAGTTTCTGAAGGAGTACGTGAGCAAAAGTGGGCCAGAGAGCGTGCATACATGGGCTGTAGTGATCTAGAGCACATACACACACAAGATGAAGGAGGATAGAGCGCGTACAGTAGATGAAGTCATGGAGACTTGAGTGTGATTTGATGCCAAGCTCTTGAATACTAAAGAAAGTTCTAGATCTGCATTCTGTGGGCTCAGATCTGCCATAGAAACTCTGGTATGGTTACATAGTTTCTTGATGGATACTCTTTCTTATTGTGTGGTGAATGCTTTCTTGGTATGGATGTGGTGATATGGTTATGTTGATTGATTGATAGAGTGAGAAAAACTCTTATGTTTCAATACTAATATGGTTTCCATAGTATGTTGGTTACTTATGTTTGAGTAGCATTCATATTGTATGATTGAGGAGCATGAGTAAGTTGTTGGAGAGTATGGATGTGTTGAGATTGGTTATAGTACAGTGAAAGACAGAAGTGGATGTGACTGAAGGTTGCAAAGGATCTGAGTCTTTCATAGAGAGAAAACCCTAATTTCTCAGAAGTAATATGCAGGTTGTAGTATAGACAGGCGACATACATACGTCAGTTGTACTACTCATAGGGCGCGTACATACGCATGATGCACTACTGACAGGTTGTGTACCTGTTGAAAGATTGGTAGTTGTTGAGGATTGATTCCTCTTCTCAGTTGGTGTTGATTTGTGTAACTTGATTCTTGCATTGTAGAGTTGGTTCTCTTGTGGAGTTGTAACTCTATTCAGTTGTTGTTGATAACCTAAAGATTGTAGTCTGTAATAAAAAGAAAATTTTACATACATCTTGTGTTCTTTGTGTTCCTTGTGGTGATGACTTATTGATGATATATGTTGCTGGTATATGTTTTTGATGTATGTTCACATTTAATTGGTTATAAATGATAGCAATAAGTAATGAGTAAATGTTGATTGTTAACTAAGGAGTTTTTTGAAGGGAAGTTTGAAAAAGAGCCCCACACTCATTCACCACCACCCCCTCTAAGTGTGGTTGGTGTGTCCAACAAAATTGAGTTCCTACTCAGTTTCAGTTGGTCTTGAAGCATGAAGGTGAAGATGAGAAATTTTTATAGGTCAAGCAGGATCATATTCCAGCAGATACAGTAGTGGTGGAGTTGTTGAGATCAATATCCAAGTGGGAGATTGTAGGTTGTGGAGCCTGATTATCTTCCTTATTCAGAGGTATTTGTTTTCAACCGTGTTTATACACCATGAATATTGTACACCCCAGAATATTGTACACTCTTCCACATGGGGGGTTGCAGGAGAGGCTTGCCCCCCTTGCGGGTTATGTGGGACTCATCCCCCTGGCTAGGGGGTATTGGGGCAAGTGGGCCCCCGACGAGGGTTTGGGGGCGAAACCCTGAACGAAAAATTTCCTTGTAAATGTATATTGTAATTTCATAGTAAATCTAGACTGTTCATTATAAGGTCGCAGATATGATGGTAGAAGTTATGTTAGGGTTTTTTTCCCTAGAAGGAAACCCACTTTTATGAGGGAATTGTATTGTGAATGTGTATCATTTTGAATTTTGTATTATGAGAGAGGAGACTGTGAGAGAAAGAAGAGGAAGTTACAACAGGTGTGTTGTAGGTTGTATCCCTTCATTTGTTGGATAATAATAAAGGAAGGACCTGACAATTTTCTCTGGTGGATGTATCCCACACTTGGTGAACCACATATATCCATGTGTCTATTGTATTGTGTATCTTTTGTGTTTTATTTCCACATTTGTCTTATTTTATTGCTCCACGATCCTATTTTTTTAACAAAGTGACATTCATTTTGATAATAACTCATCACACACAAGTGGTGGAATGATTTTTTCCCTCTTTAAGGGTCATTGGTTGAAATAACTAATGCGCATTTCTTGGGGAAGCTTTATGGTGATGTATCTTGGCATTTTTCATGGTGGAATGGTCTTGAACTAGGGTTTGACTTGATTATTTTTGGTGAAGTAAGTAGAAAATATGCATTTGTATTCATGTAGTGAATGTTTGTGGTAAAATTTACTTGTTCATGTCAAAGATTATGAAATTGCTTGTTGAAACCCTAGGGGAGAAACAACAAATGCTTCTTTTTCCCTATAAATCTTCTACTGGCTTGAATTTTCCAATTATACATTGTTTTTGAAGTTATTACTAGATCCCTAAAGTTCTATGTCTCTAGTAACTTCCCTCTAATTACCAATTACTTTTTAAAATAAGTCTAAAGAAGGAAAGTACGCTAGGGCCTAGCAGTGCCTACTCTTGATGCAGGAGCATCACCGACATCAAGCGAGCCAGTGCGGAGGCACCGGACATCTGGACAAGCCCAACTGCATATTTTGAAAATTGTCTTGAAATTGATGCGCCAAACCTTAAATATAGCCATTTATTGAAGGCGTACTTGTATAATGTAATGGACCTTGAGAGATTCGCTCTCGTCCTTAAGTAGATGGAGGCATTTATGATAAAAAATGTATGTAGGTAGAGTTTAATGTGTAGATTAGACAGTTTTAGGAGCTGGAGGGAAAATGGATATAGACACCCTCATTGTACATTGTATTATGTTAGCATTAGCAACATACAGAAGAGAAGAGAGCAAGCACATGCAGAGAGAGCTGTGTAAGAACACCCATGTACAGATCTTGAATTAATAGAAGGAAATTGATTCAAATTCATGGTGTTGTGTTATCCTCTGTGTATGTATGTTAATTTATATGCTCATGAATGTTTACTTCCGGTTATGCATTTGCTTCTATGCTATGTATATGATTTCATGTGATGAGATTGAAGTCTGAAAGGAAGTAAGAATGAGTTTCAATTGTTTCTCTGACTGAGCAAGAGTTCCTACAAGGAGTGCAGTTGAAGTTATCCGCAAGGAGTGCATTGACAAAGGGCTCAGAGAGGAAGTTTTTGTTCTCATTCACCTAGAAGTGCATTTGGGGTTACAGGAGCCGTGCAAGGAGTGTGCAGGCCAAGTGGGATCTTAGGGTTATGAACCTGAGTGAGGAAATTGGAGAGACTATTGTTGTAGGTGTGCAGGGTCGAAGGAAATTCAACACTTGGAAGTGTCTGAAGGTTGCCGCAAGGAGTGCGCGCAAGAGTCTTCTCTAAGACTCAGAGTTAGAAGGAAGCTCAGGAGGTATAGGACCTTCGAGTAATTGCCAAAGGAATGCACAGGAAGTTCGTGCCATAGAGCATTTAGCAAGCGTTGCAAGTTTGCGCCGCAGGTGGACGAGTTATGTGGAGAAAAGAATTTTAATTAGTTGTGCAGAGATTCTCGAAGGAAGGGAACGGATGGTCATAATTCTCTGAGGAGAAATCGTGAAATATTGTGAGTCGTCAGATCCCACAAAGAAGCAGGGGAGTTACAACGAAATCATCAAACAGTTCTAAGCTCAGGAGGGGTAGAACCGTAGATCCAAGCTGCGAGGGCCATTGGATTTACACGTGGCATCGTGTATCGGGGTTTCGTAGGTGGTAGTCCCATAAACATTGCAACAAGAATCGTGATATTTCAAAATTTGATATCCCCACAGGCAAAGGATAGTGCGGGCCACGGGGAGTCGACGAGTGGATAGGTGGCATGTTGTTTCGGAGTTTCGTTGAAAGTAAAGTCCCGAAACATCCGCATTAGGATTCGCGATATTGCGAAGTCTAAAATGTCGATGGAGTGAAGGACCGTTGATCGGCATATCGGGGTTTGGGAGTCGGAGAAGTGAGTTACTTGACATCGCGAGTGCCAAAATCGTGATAGATGAAATCCCGATAGGGTAAAGGAAAAAAAGGTTAGCGTTGACTTGTGTCTGGTTTCGGGGATTTGTGAAACCAACGTTCGACCACTGACATCACAAAGTCGCGAAGTCTGATCTCCCAAGTATAAAGAGGGGGTCCCGTGTGATTTTACTGTGGGTGCAGATTTCCTGATAGGGAAATAGAGGAGCTATTACAGGAGTTCTTCGGGCTGGTGGAAAGGAAATATCCTGTGCGAACGTGGACCTTTCAACCTGCAGGTTGTGAAGGGAGCATGCGTCGGCAGCAATTTTGGTATCAGAGCTCAGAAAGGTTCTTTTCTTTCTGTAGAAGAGAAGAAGAGAAGATTCATCATGCCACCAAGGAGAAGGGACAGGCAATCACCCGATCCAAAGGATAGGGAAATGCCGAGGAGAAGGGGCAGGCAGATACAAAATCCAGAAATGGAAAGAGAAATGCGTGACTTACGAGCTAGACTCGAAGACATGGAAACAGCACAAAGGTGTACAGTCAGTGTTGGGGATCTCAGTGATTCCGAAAGCGAGATTGAAGCTGAACATGAAGAAGAAGTTGCAGTCGAAGATGCAGCAAACGAGCGTTTGATAAAATCTATTGCAAGGATGAGTGCAAGAGTGAAAATGGACATTCCAGTTTATGAGGGAAACTTAGATGCAGAGGAGCTTCTAGATTGGATTAGAGCTCTAGACACATACTTTGACTATGAAGATGTTGAAGAGGACAAGAAAGTCAAGCATGTTGTCACGAGATTGAAAGGACATGAAGCATTGTGGTGGGATGAGCTACAAGCTGACATATGCTGCAAGGGAAAGTAGAAGATCAAAAGCTGGGACAGGATGATCACAAAGATGAAAGCGAAATTCATTCCCAGAGACTATCAGATCACTTTGTTCAGAAGAATACAGAACCTGAGATAGAAGTTGATGACAGTGAAAGAATACACTGAGGAGTTCTACAAACTGAATATTAGGGCAGGTCATCGGGAGAGCGATGATGAGAAAGTTTCCAGATACATGAATGGCCTGAGATACGATATCCAGGATGAGATGAGCATGCTAACCATTCGAACGGTGGAAGATGCTTATCAATTGGCTCTGAAAGTTGAAGAGAAGCTGAGCCAAAATCAGAGTCAACGAGGCCGAGGTAGAAGTCAGCCTAGAGGAAAATCAGTTGCCCAAGACAGAAGCCAGAAGCCCAAGGAAGACTGGAAGAAGCCTCAGACTCGAATTGAGAGAGGTGGAACCTCACAGCAAGGGAAATATGTTGAACAGAGAGGACAACATGCTGAGCAGAGAGGAGATTATGCTGATAATAATACTTTTCCTCGTACTAGAGGTAGAGGAGGAGGAAGAGGTGGAGTGATAAAGTGCTTCACATGTGGAAAGAATGGGCACAAGTCTTACGAGTGTCCAGAAAAAAATAAAGAAGGAGGAGAAGCTCACATCACCGAAGCTCAGAGGCGGGATGTTGAGTTAGAAGACATTGAAGGTGGAAGATCACTAATGATGTGAAAATCTCTTTTGACACCTGAGAAGGAGGTGGAGAGTTCAGTCCAAAGGACCAGACTTTTCCGAACTTCTTGCAAGACCAAGGATAGGGTATGCAAGGTCATTATAGATAGTGGGAGCACTGATAATCTTGTTTCGACCGAGATGGTAGAAAAGCTGGAGCTGGAGACGATTGATCATCCGAGCCCGTACAGAATTTCTTGGTTACAAAAAGGACACCAGGTAACTGTCACTAAACAATGTTTAGTTGAATTCAAGATAGGCAGGTATAATGATAAGATATTGTGTGATGTTATTCCTATGGATGTTTGTCATTTATTGCTGGGTAGACCATGGCAATATGAAAGAAATGTGATTCATGATGGGAGAATGAACACATACACCCTAGAGAAGAATGGGAGCACTCACATGTTGCTTCCAATTAAGGATAAGGAAGTGAATCCTGAAGTAAGCAACACTGTACTTCTCATGAGTGGGAAGGAACTTCTTACAGAGGTAAAGAATAAAGAAGAACCGCAACTCTTTGTGGTCAGGAAACCAAAGATTGTTTTGACCAACACGAGAGTTGATGATTTACCAGAAGAGATTCAGGAACTGCTAGAAGAGTTCGTTGATATAGTAGTGGACGAATTACCTCATTCGTTGCCACCGATCAGAAGTGTGAGTCATCATATTGATCTCATACCAGGAGCCAGCTTACCAAACAAAGCCGCGTACAGATTGATTCCGCAAGAGAATGAAGAGGTCAAAAGAAAAGTCCAGGATTTGTTGGACAAAGGTTTGGTCAGAGAAAGATTGAGTCCATGTGTTGTTCCAACAATACTCAGTCTGAAGAAAGATGGAGGCTGGAGGATGTGTACTGACTCGAGGGTGATTAACAAGATAACCATCAGGTACAGATTTCCATTGCCGAGGATGGATGATCTGATGGATTGCTTGAGTGGAGAAAAATTCTTTTCAAAGATTGATTTGAAAAGCGATTATCACCAGATTCGCATGAGAGAGGGTGATGAATGGAAGACAGCATTCAAAACCAACGAAGGGTTGTATGAATGGATTGTTATGCCATTTGGCTTAACAAATGCGCCAAGTACCTTCATGAGGTTGATGAATGTAGTCCTGAGGGATTTCATAGGAAAGTTTGTCATTGTGTATTTGGATGACATACTGATTTTCAGTAAATCAGTGGCAGAACACTTGAAGCATTTGGCTATAGTGATGAAGAGGCTACAGCAGGAGAAGCTATTGATAAACATGAAGAAATCCTCATTCATGAAGACAGAGCTCATTTATCTGGGGTTTGTTATTTCTGCAGATAAGTTGAGAATGGATCCAGATAAGGTAGAAGTGATCAAGAATTGGCCATCACCGAAGAATATTTTCGAGGTGAGAAGTTTTCATGGATTAGCTAGTTTCTACCGAAAGTTCATCAAGAATTTCAGTGGAATTGGTGCAACGATGATGGAAATAGTGAAGAAGTGACATAAGTCTTTTCACTGGAAAGAAGAGGCTGATAAAAGTTTTAATTTGTTGAAACGGAAGATCACGGAACAACCAGTTTTGGTGTTGTCGGATTTCTGAAAGACATTTCGGGTGAAATGTGATGCAAGCGGATTTGCAATAGGAGCGGTTTTGAGTCAAGAAGAAAAGTCGATTGCATAATTCAGCGAGAAGCTGAATGAAGCAAAAGTGAAGTACTCCACATATGATAAGGAATTCTATTCCATCATTCGGGCATTCAAGAAATGGAGGCACTACTTGATCCCGAAGGAATTTGTCTTATACAGTGACAACTATGCATTACAGTTTGTGACTCAACAAGAGAAGTTGAATCAGAGACATGTAAAATGGGTTGAGTACATGCAGAATTTCACATTTGTGATTAAACACATTTATGGTACTCCTAACAAAGTTGTTGATGCTTTGAGCAAGAAGTGTTTTCTATTGCAAGAGTTCAATTTCAAAACATTGGATTTTGATGATCTCAGGGACATGTATAAAGATGATCCAAATTTTAAAGAGGCATATGAAGCAACTGAGAATCCAGTTCTCAGAGATAGGAGCCAGTGGGCCGAATACATGATCCAGGAAGGATTTTTGTTCAAGGGCAATCAGTTGTGTATTCTGAATTGCTCCATGAGGGAGAATCTGCTGAAGGAGAAACACAGTTGAGGATTGGCCGAACACTTCGGTCATGACAAGACATTCACAAAGCTGAGCGAGTCATACTTTTGGCTAGGAATGCGATCAGAGGTCAAGAGATTTGTGGACAGATGCAGAATTTGCCAACATTCGAAGGGAAGAAAGCAGAATGCAGGTTTTTATCAACCATTGCCCATACCTGAAAGGCCGTGGGATGCAATCCGCGTGGATTTCATACTGGGGTTGCCAAGAACACAAAGAAGTTTTGATTCAATATTTGTGGTAGTGGATAGATTTTCCAAAATGGAACATTTTATCCCATGTCATAAAACTAGTGACGCAACTCACATTGCGAACCTGTTTTTCAAAGAAGTCATTCGACTTCATGGCTTACCCAGAAGCATAGTTTCAGACAGGGACACGAATTTCGTTGGACACTTCTGTAGGACATTGTGGAATAAGATAGGAACTAACTTATCATTCAGTTATACTTATCATCCTCAGACAGATGGACAGACAGAAGTGGGGAACATGAGTCTGGGAGACTTGCTGAGAAGCCTAGTGACAGAGCACCACAGCCAGTGGGACAATATAATACCACAGGCAGAGTTTGCGTATAACGACTCAGTGAACAGGAGTACAGGCCAGAGTCCATTTCGAATTGTATACAACATGAAACTGAGAGGATTTTCTGAACTAAGGGATTCAGAACAGACTGCGACTAGGAGCACTAGTGCAGAAGAATTCACCGAGGCGATGAAGGAACTTCACAGCAAGGTGAAGGAGAGATTGCAGAATTCAAGTCAGGAATACAAACATAGAGCGAATCAACACAGAAGACAACTTCAATTTGAGGTTGGTGATTTGATCCTCGCACAATTGAGAAAGGAAAGGTTCCTGAGAGGAACATACAATAAACTGAAGATGAAGAAAATCGGACCATGTAAGGTCTTGAGAAAATTTGGGGCAAATGCTTACGAGATTGAATTACCAGATGGAATCGAAATTTTTCCGATATTCAACGTCTCAGATTTGTACCCATATAAACCTGGGGAAGTAGGGACAGAAAGTGAGCAGCCAGAGGTGCAGTGGTGAAACCAAATTCCAGTTGCAGAAAAGCCGCAGATGGAGTGCATACTGGATAAAAGAATTGGTAAGAAAACTACAAGGAAAGAATATTTTGACTATTTGGTCAAGTGGAAGGACCATCCATTTGAAGATGCCAGCTGGGAGAATGAAGAAGAAATTCAAAGGCATGGACAGACCGTGTGCGAGGTCATGGACAGGAGCCCATGAAAAGTTTCAAGCGAAGGAGTATGATGCAGGAGCATCACCAACATCAAGCGAGCCAGTGTGGAGGCACCGGACAGATGGACAAGCCCAGCTGAACATTTTGAAAATTGTCTTGAAATTGATGCGCCAAACCTTAAATATAGCCATTTATTGAAGGCGCACTTGTATAATGTAACGGACCTTGAGCGATTCGCTCTCGTCCTTAAGTAGATGGAGGCATTTATGATAATAAACGTATGTAGGTAGATTTTAATGTGTAGATTAGACAGTTTTAGGCACTGGAGGGAAAACGGATATAGACATCCTCATTGTACATTGTATTATGGTAGCATTAGCAGCATATAGAAGAGAAGAGAGAAAGCACATGCAGAGAGAGCTGTGTAAGAACACCCATGTA
>JASDQU011377675.1:21249-32176 GCA_032191745.1 Picea mariana | reverse complement strand
TTAGGGAGGTTAGGACCCTAACATATAGGTTGTGATATATACCGTCTATTTAAAATTGCTTTAGATTGGATGGCATATATCCTAACATATACAATAGTAAATGCTCTACTGCGAGGTGCATATTGTGTGCCATAGTAATCATAGTAATCGGTTAGGTTTTTTGTTTGTGATGTTTCTATAATTGTTTTGGAAAACATTTATTGATTTGAATATTTTCATAATTTTCAAATATGCATAACTTGAATTTCATACTCATAAACAACCATGATGCAAAAGAATCAATGTATTGCTGCTTAAAAATAGCTTGGATAGGTTTTTCAGATGGCCTAAATGAAAAGGTAAGCTTCTGACTAAATAGTTTTCTTTCAACTTTAAAATATTTTAAAATTATAAGACTGGCATTCTCAATGGGTAGTACACTATACATATTATTGTTTCTTAGTTTTTCGATGGTTCATTATTTTACAGATGGTTAATTGGCCCATACCTCAAGTCGGCGCTAGAGATTCGTTGTTATCACTGTCTTTATTCATACTTTGTAAATCATATCATAAATCATTTCATGAACGTCGCTACATGCTTCGTAAATCATACCATATCAAGTCGAATCACAACATGGTGCCTATTGATAGGAATGTTCACTCAACCCTTGTCTTACTTGCCATTCAATAAATTCATCGAGCAGTCGATCAGTCTAGTCGATGGCAACAGTCGATATCAACGTTCATCTAGTTTTCAGTCTGTATGGTTGATGTCAACAATATTTTCAATGATCAAATATCCTACAACGGTCAGATCCCCTTCATGTCGTCAACCGACTCAAGCTCATGAAAATTCTGATTGGTTTGGTGAAGACACGGGAGGAAGAATCCCCACGTCGACTAGGTCTATTCGTCATTAGTCAACCATTCCATTTCATCTTCCTTACATGGATTAGAGAGGGTCCACTTGGGAAACACTCCTTGACTTGAGGAATGAATTACCCAATGGGTCACCTTGACAACCCTCCCATACCTAAACTTGGCAAGTTGCATAGGGTCTTTGAGCACTTATTTAATTTGATAAGGTAGTTTTTATGCTCACGTTTAGGTGGATCTTGTATTAAATGTGATTTTACTTGCTATGATACATTTGACTTGAGACCCTTGGAGGGAACATTCATTCGTCTTTGCAGGGCCTTGCTTGGTGGACGTTTTGAAGGAATAAGCCTATCTTGGGCCTTCTTGGGGGCATAAATCCCATGGATGGATTTCATGACCCAGACCTTGGGGCAAGACAGATGATGGACATTGCATTTAGAGGAAAGAGAAGAAACCTTTGAGGACCTCACCTATCCCTTACCGAACCATTGAATTTCCTTTGGAGGATAAATCACTACACTTTTGGGCTTGATGTCTTGTTTGGGGCATAGGGTATTCACTCTATGAAACTATGACATCGTGCCTTCTTTCATGGGATATTAAATAATACCCCTAATTTCACTATATATCGGTAAATGTATCCTGAAATCCTTTTGTTGAACCCTCCTCCCAATACATACCTGCAATAAAAGAAACTCATAATTTGTTGAACCCTCCTCCCAATACATACCTATAAACCCATTGAGACCCCACACCCACCCCCCCAATACCTATAAACCCCTTGAGACCCCACACCAAACCCCCCCCAAATACCTACAAGATATTGATTTTATTTTTTACAATTTAAAAACCCCCTTTATGAATGAACGTGATAAGGTATTGGTCAACAAGGTGATGCCCTCGTGGTTTGGGGCTAGGGTTTGATGATGATGGTGAAGTTTGATGATGAATCAACGTGATAGATGGAGAAGAGGAGGCCTAGATTGATGAGACATGGCCTTTGGAGGCCTAGTTCTCTCTTCAACAACCCAATGACTTCCTTCAAGTGCCAAAACGTCACCCTTTTAGGGCATGGCATCATGTTTCTAGGGTTTCTTTATTTGTAAAATCAAATTATGACTTTTAAAGGGGAAAGTAAAGGGAGTTGACTACTAACTTTTCGCCCCTCTTGGGAAAACTTAATTTCTCTCTCTTGAATGCTATGGTTAATATTTTTCTATTGGAGCTAAGTAGTGCACTATCTCTTGTAGGCTATTCTTTTGCTATGTGGATGAAATTTACTTGGTAAACTAGGGTTTGTCTTGCATGCTTCTTGGAATTGGTAAGAAGTTTCTACACATTGTTGGTTCTTTATTTCTTTCTTCAAGTTTTTTATTGACTATAATCTTTGGACGAATATAAGGGAATACACCCTCCACCAAGCTTCATCTGATTTGCTATTTGATCAACCATTTTTCACAAGGTTTCTAGGAGGAGTAAAATAGCTTACACCCTCCTAGATTTACCTTTGTTGGTTCTACATGCTCTAGGGAATAAAAGGGACTACAACCCTAGAGGTATTGTGGATCCAATTATTGCAACGAAGACTCCATTTACCCAATATATTTAAAGCACTAATCTGAAAATTGCATTGGATAAATAAAATACTTGCATTGATATGCGTGATTTTGAGAGATATTGAAATTGTTCAAGTTGGAATTTTTTCTTGGTGTCTTAAGCTTGCTCAAGACTCTAAGGTGTCTAGGTTGGCTTAGTATTTATTTGGTTATAATCAATTAAAATATACAACCATTAGGGCTACATCAAAACATATTCAAATTCTTACTATAACTTGCTTTTCCACCGTTAAAATTTTCTTCAAAGCTACCATAGTTATCTACTAATTATTGTGTTTCATTTGGGTGGTTTACCTGTGAGTTTTGGTGGTTGGATCTTGTTGTTGTAGAAATATTTTTCTACAGCCAATTGGATGCTCTAATATATCAATGAAAACATCATCAAGAAGCCATCTTTTACCATCAAAGTTTATGCTTAAGTATTGGAACATTATATACTTGTTTAGTACTTCATTGTACAATAATTCTTTCATACTTTGGATGGTTATTTTTGTAGTTAACAACATTTTTCCTTACTGATATATATTCTTGTTTACTACTGTAATATAGGAAAGCAAGCTTCAATTACTTGTCCATTGGATATTTTGTCTTGTATCTATTCATTTTGTCTTTTCTCGGGCAAGTATCAAACTCTTCTATAGGTACACTACACTCTCAAAACCTACCCTTCCCAACAAGGCTCATACCCAATCCATATTCCACTTCTTTCTTTTACCTATAGGGGTACCACCTTCCATTACTCTTCTTTCCATCTCATTTCCCCCCTAGGGTCTCCAAGATTCACTCCTTGTGGTGATTTCCATCATCACTAAAGTGAGGAGAGTGTCAACCTAAGGTGAGAGTGGGTAGACACTCTCATATTTGTCCCAATTTTGTGGATTGGGTTGGGATTTTCCCAACCTACAATCCATGTGATAAAATTTTGGTGTCGTTGTCGGCAAAGATTTTAAATCCTCTTCTGTGTCATAATGACACTTTGGCAAGCTTTGATCCCAAATCCTTCACCTTTAGCTTTCTTGGCGACTCCATTGAGGGAAGATACCCTCTCTAGTTTTTATGAACACTAAGTTCATATGGCAACTCCATTGATGTAATATCTCAGATAATAGAACTGTTATAACCCTATGTTTCATAGGAACACCTGGTGATTCTAATCTCTTCTTTCTAGTTGTATTATATTGTAAATAATGTTTTATTCTGCAAATGATTTATAAAAAGAAAGAAAAAGAAAAAGAAAAAGAAAAGAAAAGAAAAGAAAAAGAAAAAGAAAAAGAAAAGAAAGAAAATAAAAAATATAAAAAATCAAAAAAGGGTATAAAAATAGAAAAAAGACAAAAGATAAAACCCCTAGAATAAGATTGGTTTGATTCATACTGTCTAACCATGATCAAGTCCTTTAAATTTATGCAAATAGAATAGTGAATAAATTGGGCTAAACAGTTTAATCTTAGCCTAATTAGATAGGATAGTGAATAAAATTGGCTAAACAGTCTAAGCTTAGCCAAATGTCATAGGTTAGAGTAATTGTTAACCCAACAATTTAATTTGGTTTAATGTGATAGGTACTTAGATTAGGGGATAGGTTAGTATGTTTTTTTTCAATAAAACCTTGTTAAAATTTGATTAAATGCTTTTGGTTTGAGTTAAAATGATGTATTTTTGACCCCTTGGTGACAAAATAAAAAAAGGAGAGCTAGAAAAGACCCATAAAANGCCCCACCTCTGATATACCACCAAACCACTCATCAATACAACCACCACACTTCGTCTCCACACTCCACTACCCTGCCTACACGTCGCACTCCACTCACCGGTTGCATGTCACATCCTATCCACCCGTTGGCCATTCATTACCCTCCAAGTCACCTCCATCCACCCGTTGGCCAATCAATGCCCTTCCCTGTGACAGTTACCCATCCAACTCACCATTCGCACCATAACGGACACCTCGCTCCACCATTTAACTATGTTCTTTCTCCATCCCCGCATTGTTCATTGATCCAGACGCAGTCAACACCACCATTTCCCGTTCTCAAGACAACCACCATCGAGCTCACAGTCAAAACGCACCATTAAACCCGGTAAACACAATTACTATCATTTTCTATTGCAGATAGCCATTTGACAATGGGACCCAAATCTAAATCCTCCAAGACTGAATAAAATCCTTTCCTCCCTCCTCCTGTCGACCTGGATCATATCCCTCCGGCTGATAAATATTATCTAATTGCAGAGCTGAAGTATGAATTCGACTTCTTCGAATTACACTTTTGGTTCAAAGATATTTTCTGGACCAGAGCGACGAGATCAAACTCTAGGATTCCAATCTCCCATTGTACTTGTTTCCCCAGACATACCATTTCCCCGAGTTCACCCTGAAATGTCAAGCACACTACCTTCCCGGCCAAAGGGCCATTGTGTCTTCGTCTGGTGAACCTTTGTTCACCATCACCCCTAAGACTATAAACCAAATGCTGCAGATACCCTGAATTGATTCTGCTTCCCCTTTCTCCATTGAAATCCTGACCGAGCTCTACCAGAAACTATCTTTCTCGCAGAGAGCTCAGATCTTTGATCTCTTCTTACCTGAAAATACCCAGTTTCCCAAAATGAGTCCCCCATATCATTCTTCCATATTCTCGGTCAAAGGAAACCAGATCATTTCATCCATATGTTGTTTTCTAGGATACTATTTCGATGAATGGGTAGATGAACCCATACTGGATTATCTATCCATTTTATCCACTAAAGAAAAGGCTACTACACAGTTTGACTACAACCAACTTTTGGCTAACAACATCCATGAACAGTTGTTCAAGTTTTCCACAAAGGGTATGTTCATATATTCGTCAATATTGGTGTACATGTTCCTTTTCTTCCAAGAAGAAAAATTATCCTTCTCCCTCCAGAAGTTGGATCAAGAATGTAATCCTCAACCTGTGACCTCCTCGACATCAATAGTGAGGAAGAACTCATTTGAGTTCAATTTCAAACAGTTCATTGACCAATTCTACCATCCAATGGTATGCATGCTCAGTGGAAAAATAGAACCAAGAATAAACGAGGAAGTTCAGATAATTTTTCACCTGTCATACCTAGCCAAAATAGGGGAATGGTACCTTTACCAGGACCATACAAAAATCAAAGTCTATTGGTGTGAATTGCCTCCTTACAAGCCGCCTAAATACCTTCATGTCAGAATATTTTCCTTGGAATACATCAGACAGATGATCAATTCTGGCGATATTCACTTTGTGGCATTCAATAAGAAGCAACAACTCAAATCAAAGGTCAGATAGGTTCATTCATATGCAATAGCAGAGCTGCAGGGGAAATAATATGTTAAAGGAAATGGATGAGAGTGAAGGCCACAAGGAGGAAATGTTGAAACTGATAATGGATCAGAATGCACAGATCAAGGAGATGGAGGCCGAGCTAGATAAGATGGTCAAAGAGAAGGAACAAAGTGTGCCAATGACTATCATCCCACTAGAAGAATTTCCTCTCACAAGAGTCAGTACAAAATCAACAACCACTATAACATAAATTTCATCAGATATCCCAGTAACAGTCCCAAATGCTTCTGAGAAATTGGCAAAGTCAATGGAGGACATGACTTTGCAAGGAGAAGAAATCAAAAGACTTCAAAAAGAGATTAGAAACCTCCAGAAACTGAAATCCATGTTCCAATCTAGTTACAACATAGAGATGCACAAATCACAAAGACTCACTCAAGAAATAAAGAAGTTGTAGAAGGAGACAATCATGGCCAAGACATTGTCAGAAACCAAGGAAAACATATGGATGGACATCAACAAATCAATGGTAGAGATTTGGTCACTCATACAAATTGTGTTTGAACAACATGAACTGGTGCAGAGAGCCAGACAAGCCTTTGACAAGATAAGGGAAGAATTGGGAGAGAGGCCCATAGAGGCCATTGAAATCCTCAGATTCTTAAACTCCAATACCAAAGAAGAGCTAGAGGTTTTGGAAATTGAGGATAGGACAGAAAAAATCCTTGACGTTAAGAAGGTTTTGACCAAGAAGGGATTGATGCTGCAGCTTGAGGAGAAAGCCCAGAAAATGGACAATGGAGTGCAGAGGTTTTTCGGCAAGGCCGACTCACTGCACAAGAAGGGACTTCCAGGTTTACTAGTGATCAACAATAAGCTCATCACTCTGTCTGACTACAAGCATAATATCCTAGCAGTGGCCAAAGATGGTTCTAAATTCATAGGCATACAAGGGAGCATTACTGGAAAGGATTTCTTAGAAACCTTACAGTTGGACCTGAGCATCCAACATGAGATAAAGTACATTTTCATCACCAAGCCTACCTTTGCCAAGTACACAGAGATGGATGAAACTTACAGAAGGTTACTCAAGGTTTCCATCCCCAGTCAAAAGAGATGGGAAGACCTATGTGCTTTACTCGAGTAGAGGTGATGTGGACATCCGAGTCAGTATGAGGAACATTCAAGTAAAAGTGATGAATCACTAACTACTTTCCTCAGAATCAGCACCAAGGATTCGAATAGATCATCAACAGTCCTATTATTTTGTAATTTGTAATCTAGTTATTTAGATTTTTCCTCCACCATATCCTAGTCATTAATGACAGGATCAGATGTAATTATTGTATAAATAATTCTCACTTAGAAGTATTGAGGGTTGATTTTTGTGTCCAAGAATCTATCTTTGTAATATTTTGAGAAGATTGACCAGTAATAAAAAGGCTAATCATAGGATTCTTACGTTTGGATGGCGGTGATGTTTATATTTCTCTGTCAATGTTTATCTTTAAACTCTGTAATCATTTTGTTTTCTGTTTCTAATCGTTTAAAGGAAGTTTAATGAACATAATTTGTCTCGTGCACTATGTTTCTGGTCTTTAGCGATCTGCATGTTATTCATCTGATATTAAGTAAAGAAATTCTTAATTTCTTCTTTGCTTGGTTGCTTCTCTCTCCTCTTCTATCTTTCCACCACATTTAATCTTAAAAGATCCAACATTCTCACTATATCGCCCTGTGAATAAATCTTATAAAAATTGTATCTAATCTTCATCTTTAATACAGACCCCATAACCCAATAGATGTTTAATGCAATACTTCAACCAATCTTTATAAACAAAAAAACAAACTCAGATTATTACAACTAGCCTAATATATAAAACTCAAACAGATCTAAATCCTACAGAGAGATCCCTCTTTGAAACTCGCAGGGCTAGATCCCAATTTCGAAGTGGTTTTGGTAAGTTACCTCTATTAATTTCTTCTGCCCTTAACAACCTCTGGAAATTATAGAGTGCTAACATAGTGGCGACCATACTGGGGAAATGAACAATTAATTTTTCATCTTTACAAATTCTCTTCCATAGATAAAGAAAACTTTATTTCAGAACAATTAAAGATCTAACTTTCAAGAGATAAATGTTCATAGGTTGTTGAATTTTGTATATATTAATTTATATTTCTTAAAAGTTTAAAGTTCTGGATCCCAAAATAATTCACACTAGATCTCATCCTGATCCAGAACCTGTAACAACAGTAGATAATCCAGAAAAAATACTCAGAAAAATAAACACAATAGAAGGTCAAGGGAGTAACGGTCCTCTTCCCAGGGCAACTTATCTTCCAGAGAAACTTATCACAATCTAGGATATGGAGTTTGACCTAACTTTTGAGCATAAGCTTTTTAGAACCAAATATGATACATTTGTAGACGATATAGTACTAGATCAAACATTTCTCCAACCTAAAACCCCTGAAAGACTCTCTCCTAGAACAGATTTCAATCAACAAATCCTTAAAGAGTTTGAGAAACTATAAGATCTAGCTTCAAATCTTGACTAGACTTTGTCTAAAGCCCATTTTCAAAGTTCTGTCGAGATTTCTGCCATCTCCATTGTTGCAGCTTCTGTCAATCCTCAAGTAACTCAATCCATATCTCCTAGCCCTGTCTCTTCCACATCTTCTGTCACTTCCCCACCAATCACACAAGTTGTCATTCAACCCCCTCCTCTAATTATGGTAGCAAGATATGCCCCCCTGGTACTGGATGCTCCTTTACATAACATGCCATAGGACTATCAAACCAGACTTTCTCAGTTTGATGGTACTGGAGCCTTTAATGCACAACAACATGTGGATAAAATGAATGATTACTTCAATTTGCATGAAGTTGATGAGGCAAATGTTCAAATGAGACTCTTTGCACAAAGCTTAACTGGTGAGGTCAAAAAATGGTTTAAGACATTACGTGTTGCTAGCATTGTTGATATTGCTGCTTTCCACCAGACTTTTCTCAACAGATGGGAGGTAAAGAAAAACCCTCTCCAAATTTTATCAGAATATGAAAATATCAAAATAAATCAAGGGGAAACGGTACAAGACTATTGCATTCATTTCAATAATATCTATAGCGCAATTCCTGCAGATATCAAGCCTCCTCAAGGCTTGGCCTTAATCAAGTTCCCTGATGGTTCCAATGTTGATATGTCCTACCAACCGAGAGAAAGAAATTATGCCACCCTAGAAGATATGCATAAGAGTGTTGTAAGTGTTGAAAAACATTTGCTACCCAGGAGAGCTAGGAAAAGAATAGAAAGGAGAGTTACAATTAAAGAAGAACCTTCTACTTCTACCTCTACTTCAGATGCTAGAATTGATTATTTGATTAGAACTGTGGGGAGATTAATGGAAAGACTAGAAATCAGAGATAGAAACCCTCCTAGAGAAAATCAACCTGCTCCTTAGATTCAAAATCCAAATTTCAGAAGGAACCCTCCCCAGATCAGATAGAGAGAGCCTAGAGACCAAAGGGAACAGAGAGGTCTTGATCAACAGATTATGACACCTCTTCAAGAAAACTATGGTGATGAAGGGGAAGAGATAATTGAGGAGTTGGATGTCATTCACATAAACCTTATGGGGTTAAAGATAATGATTCCATTTTTCTTACACAGGAAGAACATGACTTGTTTCTCCTTTCACAGACATAAGTAAATGAGGAAGAGTCTGAACAACAAGCCTTCGAGAATGCAATAATGGAAGTCCATAGACAATACAACTTGAGAAGTAAGAATTCTAATGACAACCCAACTAAGAAGGCTGCTGAAACTAAGAAGGCTGTTGAAGATAAGAAAACCTTAGACAGTTCTCCTAAGAAAGTCCCAGAAAATAAAAATTCAAAGACTCCTTCCAAAAGAACTCCTGAATCTTCACCAAGAACAACTCAAACCGAGGTCGCATCCACAAGTCAGCCAAGTACTATTGCACAAAAAACTATGGTTGATAAATCAGAATTGTAGAGCCATAGTAGAACTTCAACCACTTTCATCTTTGAAAGTAAATTGGCTAAACTGAAAATTCCTATTCCTTTGACAGAACTAATGAACAAAAATTCTTACAGATCACAGGTGATCAAAGCATTAAACATAGAACTAGGAGTAGGAACAGACACTGTGAATGTTGTTTATGATCAACCTAAGTTGTTGTTTGGTCCTAAGGTTGAGGGACAAACTGACAATGGTTATGTTCCTCCTTTTTACATTAGTCTAAATATTCATGACAAGACATTACACAACACTATACTAGATTCTAGTGCTACTCACCATCTTATGCCCAAGGCTATGATGGAAAAGTTGGGGCTTGATATCACTAGGCCTTACAAGAAATTATACTCCTTTGACTCTAGCAAGGTTAAATGCATAGGTATGATTAAATATTTTTGTATTACCTTGGCACAAATCCCAGCTAAAAGCACGGTGATGGATATTGTAGTTGCAAACATTCCTCCGAAATATGGTATGCTATTATCTCGATCATGGGGTTCCAAGTTAAAGGGTACTTTACAATTAGATATATGTCTTATGCCACCATTCTTGTATTTGGTCAACAAAGAAGATTGTACAGAGAGAATCTGATGAAATACATGGTCAGCGGTCAAGAGAAACCACATAACTATCCTTTGTACTCTGTTCATTCTGACCTGGACTCAATCATTTTATATAATGATGGTGACTTAGAAAATCAAATTTCACAACTGGAAGATGATGCATCTGGCTTGGAGGAAAGTAAAGCAATCCCTAAGAAAAGTAGAACAGTGAAAACAAAAACTAATGAACCAGTAGACCCTCTCTGGAGTATAGATTTCGATGGAGTTGTGTTGGGCCCCAACAACTCCCCTTATATTTTTACAAAATTTAAAGGGCCCCTATTATAATCTTGATAATTATAATGAGCTACAGAATCAACCTTTTCAAATAGTTCCATTCCTTGGCTTGCTTTGAGACAAACTTGAGACATTCACTTTAGTATGAGACATTCATTACAAGAGTATATGTCAAACGTTAGAAACGAGCATAAAAATCTCAATTTAAACAAAACGTTAATTTTTATCAAATGTTTACTTTCGCTTAAATTATGATTATGTGTTCATTCTTTT
>JASDQU011377674.1:3168-13423 GCA_032191745.1 Picea mariana | reverse complement strand
TATATATAATGTGTAGGCCTTGCAATTCTTTGCAGGCAGGTGACGTTTTGACGATTTTCAAAGCAAACAATTTCCTTTGGAAAAAACAAAATTCTAGCCATAGTGCCCTATTACTCCTCTCATATCATTTGAGAAGCCATCAAAATCGAAAAACACCCCAATAACTTCAATCATGAAGACATCTACAAACTTAATCGGTCTTGGAAACCCCTCATACATTACCTTGATCATTGATTCTTTTCTTATCATTTTATTATTAATTTAATTATTCCAATTTTACATTCCTTACATGCCCATCCTTTTCTTACCTAAACATCCTTTGAGTTTGTTTTTTTTAATTAGCAAGGTTCCTTTATCATGGCCTTTCTCTTCCTCTCCATACAATCACTCTTTATATGCTTACTCTTTATCCTTTCTACTTGTTTGTTTTTATTATTTGATCATCTCAAATTTTATTTCATGGATTAATCTCTTTTACTTCTCATGCCATTTCTCTTAATTCCTCTTTAATAAGTATTTTCTTTCGTGTTCTTTCCCTTTAATAATTTATTCTCTACGTCAAAATTGTTTATCTCCCAACGATTAGGTAGTTAATTTACAAATATTTGTATTTTATTTTGTTTTATGAAAACAATTATTTTTTCAACGACTATCTCCTAATTTCAACCCCCTAAATCTACTTTTGAGCATACTCTTTTCAAATCAGCGAGCTTCTCATGTCTGTGATGATGGGTGGAGTGTCCACTCAAAACTTCAAAAATTTCAAAACGTTCTACACAGTTTAGGTCTAGAAAGAACTACAACAAGAATGCTCCTTGTTACCGCAAAACCATTATGCACCAGGAAGATCTTTAGTTTTTTATGGCCTCTTGCATTTGTTTTTCCATTTTCAATTTCTGAAAATTAAAATCTCAAAATGAAAGCTTCTTGGTGATTAGAGAAAACCTATTTCTTATATGTCGTTAGAGAAGTCCAAGAAAAACATTTAGTTCAAAGGGCATCTTTTGGGCGGCTAATGTGATCCCTCTGTTTTCATGGCATCTACTCACCGATTTTTGTTGACTTTGAGACCACAACTTTCTCTTAACCCCATGAAATTATGGTCGTGCCTATGAATTCTAACTGAAAATGATTATTTTTTTCATTTGGCCATTTTTCCTTTCAAATGCTACTTTTTTTATTCTGGGTAGGTGGCTCACATGAGATGACGTTGTTGTTGGTAGTGAAACATTGAACCTTTAGATATTTCAAACCTTCAAGATTTTCAATCTTTTGAGATTTGGACCTTCAAAATATTTTAGAGTGTGCCTAATTGCAAAATCAAGGTCAATTTGTGGATCGAGTGGGGGAATTACATTTGGAATGGGTGAAATGAGTCATATTCAAAAGGATAACAATTCGTTTGCACTGGGAAAGTAGGGATCATATTAGGCAACCGAACCTAGCTCAGAAATAGAGGAGGCAATGTAAACAAAGGCTTTATTTCCAAATTGAGCTCGATATAAGGATCAAACAAAGGGCAAAGTTCAAACAGTTGGCAAGGGATTGATTTGGAAATTGGGTATGATCAAAGGATCGAGTAAAGAAATGTTTGAACAAGTGAATCAAGGGTTTGATAAAGAAATTGGGCATTGGGAAAACATGTTCAAAAGCACATTTTTCTAAGGCAAAGGAAAATGTTTGAAGTAAAGGTGAAAGGATTTGAAAGAAAAAACTAAGATAAATTTTGAACTAGGCGAGAAGGGGAATGATTTGGCAATAGGCCATGTCTTAGAAATCGAGAAGGGAGAAAGATAAATTAGGGCCTGATTTGAAAATTGGTTCTGATTGGGGAATCAAGCTAAATCAAGCTAAAGGTAGAATTCAAATAGGTGAATAAGAGATTGATTTGTAAATTGAGGTAAATTGGGGAATCATGATGGAGTTATAATTTGAACAGGTGAGCAAGGATCCAATTTTAAAATCAAGCTTGATCGGGGAATCGGGTCAAAAGAAATTTCAAACAAGAAAAAAGAGAGAATGATTTGGACATTAGGCCTGATCTGTGGATTAAAAAAATAGTAAATTTAGAACAAGGTAAGTAAGAAAATATTTCAAACATTAAAAAGGTTAAAAAAGGAGGAGGGATTTTGGTTAAATGAGAAAAAAATTGAGCATTTGAAAACCTATGAAGACAAGGCTTGATTGCAAATATAATTTGATATGAAAGTTTTTTTTCGAGAAAACTCAGCAAGGGGATAGCCCAACCCTTTTACATTGAGTAACCACACACCAACTATCTAATAAACCTTATTCAAAGAACATAACCCCATACATCAATTAATTAACTCCTAAATACCACAAAGTAGGAAAGTTAATTAGAACCCTAACTTTACTATAGAGTTAGTTCCTAATTTTTATACTTACTCATAACATTGAATTCACTGAATTCAACATAGAATATTTTGGCTTATGCCAACGTAAATTTTGAATATTTTGGCTTATGCCAACGTAAATTTTTAGTTGAGTTCCACATTAAATATTGCTTCACTCTGTATTTAGTAAATAATTTTTCATCCTGTAAAGACAAGCATCCCCCTGAGTGACTATAAAATGTCACCTCCTTGGAAGCATATTGAGCTAAGATGACGTCATTTCTTTTATCATGTTCAGTTCAGATGATGGCATTTCCTTCATATGGGAATTAAATTAATTTAGTTAAGATGATGTCATTTGCTTGAGTTAGGATGACGACATCTCCCTTTAGAGCATGTTATGTTATACTTCTAGGATGATGTCATCCAATTTCTTATGTATATGGATATGCTATGATGATGTCATATCCTTTAAAGTGTATATTAAATTAGGATGCTCTCCTTGAGGATGACGTCATATCCTTTTTAACATTGATTTAGGTTGATGGCATTTACGTTAGCATGTTGAGCTAAAATGATGGAATCTCCCTTTGATGGGCACATTCAATTAATTCAGTTAACATGATGTCATTTGCTTGAGTTAGAATTGTGACACCTGACTTTATAGCATATTACATTAGATTTCTTAGCATGATGTCATCCCATTTCCTCCGTGTATGAATTGTTATGATGACATCATCTCTCAACATACATGAGGCACCATCCCCACATTTTCCACCAAAATCTTAGTGTAAAGAACACATATGCTTCGTAATGTTTCAAAAATCAAGTAATGCTAGAAATAAAGTCTAGCATTGTTTCTAACATTAAATATTTGTGAGGAAAACTAATTTCTAGCATTGTTTCTAACATTAAATATTTGTGAGGAAAACTATGGGATTATCTAAAGTTTTTTTTATGTAATGGGATCATCCCTAGCCATTGCTTTTACTTCATTGCATGTTGAGGATTGATTCATATCTACCAAAACCTCCTATACAACTTCTACACCGTGTTTGGTGCAGAATCCATGATTGCAACACTTTCCATGACCCTCTCATTTTCTTCTAGCCTTGTTTCTGCCTCTTACTCTTATGGATTGACTGCTACCTGGTAAACACTTTCCAATTCCTCTCTGTGCACAGTGTTGGGAAACTTATTTGTGATATGTAAACATGGTCTGTGTAGGATCATAACCTATTCTAAAACCTATACCAACTCATGAGATAATGAAATATGAAACAACTTCAGAGTAAAACAAGAACTAATCTTCTCAATCAAAGTTTATCATAGTTTCACTGGTAGGAAAACAAATTACAAGATTTTAGTGCTTCTACAAGAGATTACTCTTGTAATAATACTCTATTAACTTGTGAAATTAAAGATTGAAAAGAATACTTAATACACACACATTTAGAATGAAAAGACTATAGATTAAAATATAATACTTTCAATCTTGTAATTATCATGGCCTCACTGGTGGAAAAACAGGTTGCAAAGTTGTATTTCCACAATGGTTGTTGGCTCTTTCAATATTAATCTATTATCTTATGATAATTTCATATTGGAAGGATGTCAAACAATCATTCAAATGCAATGATTTTAAACTAAATTCTGACTTCTGCAATCTAGGTTTATTGTAGCCTCACTGGTAGTAAAGTAGGTTGCAAAGCTATATTACCTCAATGATTGTAGCAATTCATTATTTGACTTATGAAATTTATAGATTGTTAGAAATATTAATCAACCATCTATCAATTAAATTAGTTGTATATTGCAAGTAAAAACTGAAGGAAACTTTAGATCTAAACCTAGGAATTAAAGAGTTGATATATAAGCAAGAAAATGAAATGATTTACCAAGTAAGAAGCAATAGAAAACAAAGATATACACAACAATGACATGGACCAAAGAAAGGGGGCCCTCCAAGATTGGCACACACACATGAAGAAGAAGACAAAGAAGACAACTAGCTGAAGGAAATCAAGGAACTTCTATTAAGCATAAAACTATTTACAAACTTAGATTCAAAAGTTATTTCTACAAATTCCAATCCCCTTCAAGCTTCATATTTAGCTTATTTATAAAAAATAAAATACAACAACTTAGCCTAGAAACACTCTCATGCAGTAATGATGCAACTAACAAGCTCCTGGATATGCTGATTTGATCATGATTTGGGTGATGATTCTACGATTTTGTGAATGAACTCAAATTTTTGTGTTTTCTATTGTGGAATTTCCTATTGGTGCCCGCATTGACTGATCAATGACCGATGGGTTATGTTTTTTTTTTCTCACTTCCAAGAGAACATGCTGCATGGTATGAAGACAAGGATCGGAACCCACGTGCTTGTTTCCTCCCATTCGGCCTGCAATCATCTAGATGAATCAAAGATTACAAGAATTGAATTATTTCTAAAAGCCTGCCACACATAAAAATATGGGAAATTCCACTTTGAAGAAACAACTATATCTCCCAAATCATGCATTCTCTTAGAAAGTTTCTCTAGGTTTTCCTAAATGGGTTGAGTCTGCACAAAAACCATGGCACTGAGTTTTTAGATTTGTCTTCATCTATTCAAAAATCATGCGTGAAGATCATTGCTCATTTCAACTTGGCATATGGTTGACCGGGCATCTACACCACCTTGAACATCTACATTCGACATCTGATGAATAAGAAAGCTTCTCCTCATCCCTAAGAACCTGCTCCATGTGTTAATTTCTCCTTTTGACCCACAAAAATATTCAAACCACATTTACAAGAACTTGCACTTCTTGTAAAAAACAATGATTAACAGTTTTAACATTATTTAAGTAATCAAATAACAAGAATTGATGTTTAATATTACCATAATACCTTAAATGTTCTTTGGATGTCATTCTTGCAAGAACCATAGAGGATTAGATGAAAAAGAGATGATTTTGGTGAAAAATGGAAGGTTTTTTGGTGCAAAAAGAACACAATTATCTATCAAAATAAGTACAAATGGAGGCTCAACACACAGAACAACTCCCTAGGTTGTACTTACAAAAAAACCACTCGTAGTAACCAGGATCAAAGATACACAACAGGAACATAAAAATAGTTTCTATGAAGACTATTAAGGAAGAAACCCACCATCCTCATGCATGGGAGGATAATTTGAGATGAAGATGAAGAAGAAACAATTCCCCCAAGAGATGATATGCCTCCACCTCCCTACAAATTACTTCAGTTCGGACCTATAAAGCTACAACAATTCCAGAATCAATGACTTGTGAAGAAATGGTTGAATGGAGCATCAGAGGCCTAGAACTTCAAGCACGATGCATTAAGAACCCAATCAGAGATGTGGTATGTTATTTGTGTTAGCCTCTAAAGAGATTCTCAAGCTCCCTAAGTTGGACAATACTCGAAACTATTGATTGACGATGCTATATGTTGGTGATGGCTAGGACGTTGGAAGAATGGGTTAAATGAAACTTTCTTTGATTCATAATATGTATACATATTGTATTAGCAAAAATAACAACAAAGTACTAGGAAAAATTCCCTAAAAACATTGTTTATACTAGAGTAGGATAAACATACATGATTAACTTCATAGGTAATTTTAAATTTGAGTAGTTAGACTTGGGCTATAATTCTCAATTTCTTTGTTGCCTACATAAGATACATATGTATAATATTGGAAGGAGAGATACTATAACTAACACTTCACTCTCATTTCACCAAAATAGAAGATAGAATGAATTATACTAACTGCATACATACCTTAGGAGTAGTGATCAAATTTTATTGACTAGTAGAGGATTGCAACACATGCCTCAAGACTACGTTTTCCAGGCCAATATGAAAATATTTCCAGATCTCTCGCCCAATATTCATTTCTATATTAAGTTCCTACATTTACCATTGATAAAAAATTGACCTTATAATCTATTAGGCAACAAACATGCCTCCATATCCTTCCAGTATGGAATAATCCACTGTGACTATTGACTACTCGTCGCGTGAAGTGACGACTATTACTTATTTTGCAGCCTGGAATTTCTATTACTTAAGTCGCTTACTTATATAAAGAAAATTATTTCCCCTACTTATTTCTTTGCCTTAAAATATCTAGCTCTCCCTAGTCCTCTAGTCTCCTATAGCTACAGTATATGTCCTTCTATAGTATACTACAACCTCTAGTTGATTATTAGGTCAAGGGATGGATGCTACTAGGTGGTACTACTTCCATGGCTTAAGATTCTTCCCCTTAGAACTCTACAGCTCTGCCAAAGAATAACGTTGAACAACACCTAGAGCAACCAATGACAACAAATGAGTTTATGTTATTATTTATAAAAAAATCAATTTAATATTTTTTATTTTGTTATTTTCAAAATTATTTATAAGAATATGATTACTTATTAATTATCCTCTCTTTCCTTTTTTTTTAATGTGATATGTTATGAAAAAAAATCTCAAATGCTCATATTACTATAAATATTAACCATTTAATTTCTTGCTCCTCTCCTTTGACAGTATCATACATACGCTCATATTGCTAGCTCCTTTATTGTCTCTTCATTTACCTTCTTTCAACGTTTAGAAATAAATACTATTATACTTTTCTTCACTATTTAGTTTCCCTGTTATTCTCTATCTTTTTCATTTACTTTCCTTGACTATTATTATTTTTTATATCACAGGTCGGTCACTAACTATGTAACAGATTTCAATGAAAAAATAACATGTAGTTGACTATTAGGTCCAAGGATGCTACTCAGGGTGGTGCTACTTCCACGGCTCATAATTATTCCCCTTAGAATTATGTGCCTCCACCAAAGACAATTGTTAGGCACCTCAAGAACTTGTTCTTCCCATGTCATTTGCTTGAGTTGGAATTGTGACACCTGACGCTATAGCATATTATGTTAGATTTCTTAGCATGATGTCATCCCCTTTCTACGTGTATGAATTGTTATGATGACGTCATCTCTCAACGTACATGAAATTGTTATGATGACGTCATGCCCTTCTAACATGTGTTCTGCTCTCGAAATTCACCTAGTTTTGATTAACTAGGTAAATCAAATTCCATCCACTTCCAGTTACATATCAGTGAAGGGTATCATGGCTCGTGCATTTTATGTCAACGTATGATTTCTAATCCACTGACATATAATTTAATGGTGTCACGGGTCGTTGACATATAACTGAAGGGTATCATGCCTCGTGCATTTTATGTCAACTTATGATTTCTAATCCACTAGCATATAATTGAATGGTGTTATGGGTCGTGCCCTTTATGATTTCTCCACAAACATATAACTGAATGGTACCATGGGTCCTGCTTAGGAAGGACAGTTGTCTACCTTGCAGAGACTGCCACCACTGGCCCTTTATGATTTCTCCACAAACATATAACTGAATGGTACCATGGGTCCTGCTTAGGAAGGACACTTGTCTACCTTGGAGACACTGTCACCACTGGAAATGTAATTTGTGCATGCATTATATAACCCCACCTTTTTGTTTATAAGTCAATCTTTCAAGTGATAAGTACCACTCCCTGAGAGCTTGGCAAACATATTCCAACATAACTATGCATCATTGATGGTAAAGCCATGTTTTCCACATGAAATAAAGATTAACAAAGAAATAATTTTTTTTATTAGTAAATGTTTTGTTATATTTCTTAAAGAGTTATGAACTTCACTTTATATTATTAGTCATTTATTCATTTTTCCATCGAATTTGAATGTAAGATTTATTCACTAAAACACAAAATTATTATTACTCATATTCCATATTAATTGCTATAGCATAATATTTATTATTGAAAATAGTTTCATTTAAACTTTGCATTAATTAAAGAAAAAAATAATTGAAAGTAAAAATTGTTAGGACATTAAATTTTACATAAATCGTTGATTTTTTAAAGTTTTTTTTTCTTTGAAAAGAAAAATCTTTTTAAATTTACAAGAAGGGTAGTGAGTAATTTAATCTTGCCATTTGAATTATCAAATTGAAAAAAACAATTAGTTTTTATCACTTTTCTTTTGTCTAATAATTCCCTAAGAATTCTCACTACATACCTCCAAGTATAAAGCCCCCAAGCAAAAAATAAATAAAAAATGGGCAGTCAATAAGTGTAATAAGTGTAGAGTTACATTTGAGGCTTTAGTCCAAGCTACTTAAAATCGGAAAAAAAAAAAAATGTGAATTCATCTCAAATTACATCATATTAATATCATTTCCCTTAAGGGGCACTGAGGACTCCTAACCAATCATGGTAACCTGGGACATGAATTACTCCTTAATTTTCTAAAAAAAACATGACTTGAGATTTGTTAGTTTGTCTCTTTGATCTTTTTTCATGGGAAAAATCTTGCATGATTGCAACTAGCTTTGTTATCAAGGCATACATTTTTACTAGAAATTGGAAAGTCTTTTTATGCCTGCAAAAGGAAAACAAATCAAACAAGTGGGACTCCAAGTTCTAATGGTTTGGCCAAAAGTTACTTTGCAGTGCATGAAAAGTGATAGGATACAATCCTCATCAGTTGAATGTCAAGTTAATACAAATAAATATGAGCTTTTTTTCACCTTTGTTTTGTATATAATAATCATAATCATAATCATAATCATAATCATAATCTAGGGACGACAGGTGCAGGGAGAGTCATTTTTTACTCTGAAAGAAAAAATATTATTGAGTATTCATGGGGGCTTGGTTACACAACAAATAAACAAGCAGAGGCCCTAGCAGTATACATGGGAATGCATATCATTCTCACAAACATTTATGCTCAGATAGTATTTATTGATGATTGTTATTTGATTATCAAGGGGCTTCGAGGACTAACAAAACATGCTCATCCCAATCTTAAGTGGATATATCACAGGATCAGAACTATGGAACAAAAATTTCATTCTGTAAGTTATCACCACATCTATATAACACAAAATGGGGAGGTGGATTCCTTGGCCAAAGAAGAAAAGGAAGTATAACAAAGAACCCTTAGAATTAATGAGAATTGTTCTCAATACTATCTTCCATAAGTTATCAATGCATCTTTGTAAAAATATTAATTATCTCAAAGATAATTTTTTCTCCAAGAATTTTATTGGTGAAATGAAAGGTATGGTAGGGGATGTGAACCTACTGTTGAATTACTGAGGGGGGGTGGGGGGGGGGCGGTGTGAATCAGTGATAGAACAATTTAATCATTTTTAACCATATAATCCAAGTGTTATATCAATGAAGCATTATCATCCAATAACTGTAGAGTAAAAATCAATAAACAAATGAACAAACATACATATACACAGTACACCAGTGTTTTACGTGGAAACCCAAATAGGGAGAAAACCACGTAATGTTTTTTCTTATATGTCTTGAAGAATTACATTCATTGGATGCACCAACTTCCTTTGTTTTCCAGCTGCAACTGGAACGAGGCTCCAACTCCCTAGTTTTTCAGGCTAGAACTTGAGGGAAGCTCCAACTCCCCAATTCTCTGGCTACAACCAGAAGGAGGCTACAACCCCCTATGTTTTCTGACTACAACTAGAAGGTGGCTACAACCACCTATCCTTGCCCCATCCTGCCACCCTAAAGTAGAAGTAGAATGATGGAATCACTGTCAACCTATCACTATGAGATATACCGCTGTAAACTTGTACCAATAAATCTGAACCATGCATCAACCATGCATCAACCTTTACCTCAACCTGTAATCAATCTGTACCATAAACAAGTGCATCAACCATGCACCAACTTGTACCAAATAACCTAGAATCAACCTATACCATAAACAAGTGCATCCAATCATGTACCAAGTATGTACCAATCATGTGTCAACTACTCATCAACTATGACTCAT
>JASDQU011377671.1:10212-24158 GCA_032191745.1 Picea mariana | reverse complement strand
ATTACATTTTTGAATGGAGATAGCAGTACCAGTCCTTGAGTAAGATTGTTTTTCTTCTGTTTTGACTTAGTAGGAAATGCTCAGTTTTGAGTTAGTCATCAGAATTCAAATTCTTAGAATAGGTGTGTGTTTTATTTTTAGGATAGCATTCGAATAAAAGACTAGACGCTTGCCTGCACATAGTGTGTATCAACTCGAAGTATACCAACCCTGGTTTGACAATTTAGTGATTCAGGACACTTAAAAGCTACGATTTAGCAGCCTGACAATGATGTTGTTGTAATGTGACTTGTTGTTATTTTAAATGGCAAATATAAACTGCAATATAAAATTTCATATTAAAATGCAGTATTAATATTGTTTTATGGAGAGTTTGGCTGTAACGCAACCTTGTTGTTATTTTAAATGGCAAATATAAAATGCAAATATAAAGTGCAATATAAAATGCAGTATTAATATTGTTTTAGGGAAAGTTTTGCGGTAATGTGACTTACTTTTATTTTAAATGGAAAATATAAAATGCTATATTAAAATGCAATATTAATATTGTTTTTATGGAAAGTTTTGTTGTTATCTTAAATGGCAAGAATTATGGCAAATATAAAAGGCAATAATAATATTGTTTTATGGTAAGTTGTTGTAAATTTTGTATGGATAACATACCAGTAGTGAGGTGATAGATGTTGTATTACAAGGTTAGGATGGTATAAATGTGAGGTTGTGTGGTAATGTCATTGAAATTTTAGGGTTTGATAGCACACAAGATGAAATGCAATTATTATTTATTGTCTTAGGGTTGGGCTGTTAATTTAGGGTTAATAAAGTTGTTGTTTAATTCTATGCTGACGTTTAGGGTCGGGTTAATTTCAGGGTTAGCACTATAATTGGAATTGTCCAAACTCACAGTTTTATGATATTAGACTCTTCGATCTGATAAAGCTAGTCGCTCTGTATATAAGTCTGTGTGTATGATTATTTTCTGTGTAAAGAATCCAGTGCCGTATCAAGAGTCTTGGGCCCTTTAAAGGAAGGGTTTCCACTCTTGCGACACACCTCTAAGGTCATATCAGTAGTTACGGGCTCTTTAAAGGTAGAGTTCCCACCACTACGACCTCCTGACAGAGATTACTAGTTTCTGCTTGAGCAGTCGGCCAGGAGCCTATCTGACATTCTCTCTCTCCAGAGCAGAGAACTAAGATTAAACGCCCTGATTTCCTGTGCAGAAATAGTAAAATCTACTACTATGTATTCTTCCATCTGTGTTTGTACTGTACATAACACAGTATGTCGTTTAATGCTTGCATTTACTTGTTGTGAGCCTTACGTCTATGGCCGTTTAATGCTTGCAGTTACTTATTGTGCGCCTTATGTCTATGGTCGTTTAATGCTTGCAGTTACTTGTTGTGCGCCTTATGTCTATGGTCATTGAATGCTTGCAGTTACTTGTTGTGCGCCTTATGACTTCTTGTTGTGATCATCGTGGTGGCGTCTTGTTAGTCATCAGGTGGCGAAGTAGAGTCAAATTTGTTTGTTTCCCTTGTTCGTGCGCACACACTATTAACAAAAAAAAAAAAAAACCTCTTTGCACCTGTTATCAGAGTTGTTCGTGATGAACGGGAGGTTCGTTACACATTCTTATCCAAGGATGCCATTTCTTAATCCATGGGATTTTCCCAAAGATTTCCATCCTTTGAATCCATCGCCTCCCTGACAGTTCTAGGATCATCATCAGTAATAGACAAGGAAAAATTTGAATGGAAATCAGATGGAGTATTCCTTTCCGGTAGCCTTCTTTCTTGAATTGATCTCCTCAATACCGGAGTATGAGGATATTCTTCCTCTCATTCTTGTTCTTATGTAGAGTCTGATTCATCATCCTTTAAATCAAACTCTATTTTCTCTAGTTCTTACTTACTTGGTAGGACTTCATGTTTAACAACATCCTTCATTTCTCTAAATACCACATCTCGGATATACACAACCTTCTTAGTTTCTAGGTTCCAAAGCTTATAACCTTTGAGACCATATTTATACCGAATAAAGATACACTTTTCAACCTTCTTATCTAGATTACTCATGTTTTCCTTTGAAACATGAACATAGGCCTCATAGACAAATACCTTGAGATGTGTGGGAGAAGGTTTCTTACCAGTCCATACCTCTTGTGGAGTCTTTCCATCCAACACTGATGAGGGTGATATGTTGACCAGGTAACATGCAGTTGACATTGCTTCTCTCCAGAATACTTTCCATAACCTGGGACCACTAAGCATGCACCTTGTTTTTTCCATTAACATCCTGTTCATCCTTTCTGCCACTCCTTTTTGTTTAGGTGTATATGGAGTATTATTACACCTTTATATACTTCACTTCTTACAAAATTCTTCAAATTCATTCCCGCATAACTCTCCTCCATTATTTTTCCTCAACACCTTAATTCTTTTCTCTGTTTGATTCTCAACAAGATCATTAAAATATTTTAACCTGTCAACGACTTCATATTTCTTCCCGAGGAAATATTTCCAAGTATTCCTCGAGAATTCATATATAAATGAGACATAATACACATATTTTCCCAATGATGGAAATGACACAGGTCCAAACACATCATTGTGAACTAGTTGTGAAAATCCTTCTTCCCTCATTGCACCAGAGGGGAATCTTACCAAATTATGCTTCCCATATACACAATGTTCACATAAATCAAAATCCATAGAGAAGTTAGACATACCTTCAACCATACCTTTACCATGTAGTAGACAAAGACCCTTCTCTCCGATATGCCCCAGTCTTTGATGCCACATCATAGCCTTTTCTCTAGAGACTGTATGAGTTATTTATTCTTCAAATCCAATATTAGGAATAATGGAATTATTACACCCATCAATAATAGTGCTTCCTTGCATCTTATACAGATTTCCAAACTGAACTCCCTTCAACAACACCATTTCTCCTCGAACCATCTTGTAGGTTTCTTTTTCAAATATTGTTTTTACCCTTGCATCGTTCATTTTTCTTACATAAATCAAATTTCTAGCCAATCATGGGATGTGTAGAACACCATGTAGTGTTCTAATGCTTCCACATATGAGCCTCAACTTAACTTTTCCTCGACCTATGATTCTTGTTGTCGAGTCATAACCTAGGAAAACATTACCTCCATTATACTTTTCATATTCATAGAACCACTCCCTCTGGGGAGTCATGTGAAATGATGCTCCTAATTCAACCAACCATGCCACATGATCTGAATGTGTTCTTGAAGAATCCAAGTACACATCCCATCCTCTTTGCTTGGAGGTCTTTTCTTTTGTAGAAGAAGATTCTTTAGATCCCTTTTTTTTTTCTCAACTTTGGATCTACAATGTTTCTTGTAGTACTCTTATTTTTCACATCTCCAGCATACCTTTACAAAATTTCCAAGAGACTTAGATCTTCCCGTAGAATTAGATCTCCCACTTGAGGACTTGGATATATTTCTTTCTTGAGAGCGTCCTCTTGCAAATAATACATATTTTCTATGTCCCTCCATGTTCTTTTGTCTCATCTTATCTGAAAACAAGGATGAGACCACTTCATCATACTTCAAGTAAATTGTACTACTACCTATGGCCACAACCAGACTATCCCACGAGTCTGGTAAAGATCATAGTAAACTAATATGCTTATCTTCATATGAGATTTAAATCTCAACAGATACTAACTGACTTACCACAATATTGAAGGCATTTAAATGCTCTACCATCGAGTCTTCATCTCTCATCCTCAAGTTATATATATATTTTTTGTTAGGAAAAGTTTATTTACTAGGGAATTAGAATGATACAACTTCCCCAACTTATCTCATAAATATTTGGATTTAGCTTCCTCTCACACATTCAATAATATTGAATCTCAGAGACACAGTCAGATTGTGCTCTTCGCCTTCTGATCCAAATTTTTCCAGTCATTTGTTGAAGTTCCTGTAGGTGCAATAGTTGTATCCACCATGATCCTCTAATCTCTGTCCACCAACATATCTTCCATCTTGAGCTTCCACAGCTCAAAACTTTGCCCATTAAATTTCTCGATCTCCATTTTTGAACTTCTCGCCATTTCTTTTCGCCTGAAAATTCAATACCACAGATCTCCCACTATAACAAGGCTTATCACAGTCCCAAGACAAACCCTTGACTACAAAGGCATCCCCCTGAAGCCAACAAAGCTCTGATATCAAATGTAGATTTTAACCTTGTACAATATTTACTGCAAACAGATTTTCAGTAAAAGAATAAAAAAGATACAATAGAAAATACATAAATTACGCAGATATTTTTCCCCTATAAACCCAAACCGAGGAAATTAACATATTTTATATTCATTCATAGTGATACATTATTTACAATACAATATACATATAGGAGCCAATGACATCCAAAACCCTTACCCAATGACATGGATTAGTCAACAACCCTAATTCCTTAACTGAAAATAGATTGGTTAAAGGGAAAAGGTTTAAATTGATTGAAAAAAACCATGTGCCAAAAAAACGCTCAAGAATGGACATGAAAATCGAGGCGACACGAAAAACAAGGTAAAAATGCGACATGTTTTTGAGGAAAAAAACATTTATCGGGGACACTTCCCCAGAACCCCTTGTGACCCCATAAGGGGGGGCGTCAAACCCCCCTACATGCCCGATGCAGTGTAGAAGACTATAAAGATAATTGTGCAAAGAATATAACACATACCCAACACATCCAACGTGGATTCAAGCTTCTCTTAGATCTAAATTGGCCTTGAAGAATAGGACATGTGGAATCCTTATGTCTTAGAATTTGGACATGGAAATGCAAAGGCCCACTCTATTTCCAAACTTTAGAATGAGCAACATATGTATGAATATCAAGCAAAACTATAGGATCATATGATTGAAGAAGTCCTTCATGGACCATGTTTCTAAGAGTTTTTCTATTTTTTTTCAAACTATTTTTTTTCTCAACAAACTTATGAAAACTTATGGATTCGGAAATCAAATCCCTAACAATTTTATGATTAAAAATTTCATAGAAAGTGTTGTAAGATGCACTAATTTTAAGTTTATTTTCTAATAAAACTTTTGTAAAAGTGATTGGTACATTGTTATTGGGTGTAGGTTTTAATGATGGTTATCATATGATAAGAATAAGTGATATCCTGATAAAATATTTTTTGTAAGGGTGTAGGTGATATAGGTAAGTTGATATCTACATAGTTTTTCTTTTTCTTTTTCACATATCTTTATGATGATAAATAGTAGGGTTTTTGGGTCGAGATGGAATATGGTTATTTTTTTTTTGTGGATATCATGAAGATAGATTATTCTTATTCTTATTATTATTATTATACATGAGTGTAACACAATGTTGTATAATAATATATAAGATGTATTCCTTTTATTATATTAATAAAAAGATACAATTTTTTTCTAAGGAAAATAAATTGCTTCACACTTAAAAACAAGTTCAAAATATTTCCCCTACCACTGATTTTCAATTAGTATTAATAACCCATTAAGCACTCATTATTGAGTAAGACATAGGTTGCACCAACCATTAACATGGATGGATTTTTTTGTGTCTCCCTCCAACTAAACACATCGTAAGGTTATTGAACTTGGGTCACCTCACAAATGAAACCCATGCCTTAAGCGAATGTGCTAGTGAGAATTGACCATTTATACACTCATATCAATAGCCAAATTAATGTGATAAAATCACCTTATACCTTAATGTTTATATGATAAGATGACTTCAATCACAAAACAATTGATTTAAGATTACAAATTTACAAAAAAATATATATTAGAGATTAAAATCTTTAGTTATGTATTGACAAATCAAATCTTTTAGTGTAAAAAAAAAACCTAAAAGAAAAAAAAAAGTTTATTAATACCATTTTCACTTTCCATGTATTAAATTGATATATAATCAAAGACATTGATTCACTAAAAACTATGTCCATATTGTATTGAACATACACTCATATTAATAGCTAAATTAGTGTGATAAAATCACTTTATATTTTAATGTTTATATGGTAAGATGACTTAATTAATTTAAGATTATAAATTTACAAAAATTTATATATGAGAAATTAAAAACTTTAATTATGTATTTGTAAATCAAATTCCTTAATGTAAAAAAGCAACTTAAAATAAATAAATCCAAAAAATTGTTTATTAATATCATTGGCACTTTCCATGTATTAAAATGAAACTTTAATTATATATTGGTAAATCAAATTCCTTAATGTAAAAAAGCAACCTAAAATAAATAAATCCAAAAAATTGTTTATTAATATCATTCGCACTTTCCATGTATTAAAATGATATATAATCATAGACATTGATTTACCAAAACTATGTACATGTTGTATTGAACATTGCAATGTAATCATGTTTCTAAGTGATATGAGGAAGTGTGTTAAAAGAGAGGAATAGAACCCACATTAGCCCCCTATATTCATTTTCCCATAGTGGATAAGATTTTATCAAGATGTGGATTGATCTAGCTCTAGCGAAAGCTTGGATGAATATAATAGAAATACATTTGATTTTTCAGTAACATCTTTTATCCATAATGCAACATAATAACTATTTAAGTAGTATAGATATTTCGAATTTAATTTCCATTTTTTTTTTTTTTAATACTATAATTTGTTTTGTTCTATTTATGGTTTATGATTAGAAGAAGACTCCTTTCATTTCAAAGATTAACAACATCTTCCAAACTAGTATTAACTTTGATGTTTACTATGATCACATATATGATATTGATATATCTCTATTTAAACACTTCATTTATAATGACATCAAACAACAAAATTTAAAGCGTTTAAAATATCAATTTGGTATGTATTCTCAATTTTTTCCATTCATATTGGAAGGAATTTTTGCAAAGTGAATTAAATAGAATTTTAAAAATGTGATTACAATGTCTTAATTCAAGGAAACAAAAAACCTTTATGTTAATTTTTAAAGACAAGATAATCCAATTTTGTTATTTTTATGAAATAATTTTTTTTTATATAAACATCAAAACACTGATTTTTAAGAGTTATAAACATCATGATGTACTTTAAACTTTCCTACAACAAATCAAATGAAAATTTAACAACTCAATGTCTCATTAGAAATAAACAAAATAATGTTTTGGTGACAATACCCCAAACCACCAATTTGTGAAATAGAAGTGGCCTTAAATTGACCAAGGCCACAAAATATAGAACAATACAGTACCACATATATACAATGATCAACAATTTATATTATAAGCATTATAAATTTGTGTATACAATGCTACAAAACATAGAAATAAGTCATCATATGCAAAATGCCCAAAAATTTATATTATCACATATTGTTTTTCACGTACTATTAAATGTTGTGAAAGATTCTTCAAAATATTTGAGACATCTAATGCAATGCATTGGATAAATTATTCATAGATTGGTTATTTTCTTTGAATGAAGTAGAAAGAATCACATTTTCCTTGGAATTCTCTATCACAATATGGTGTTAGTTGCATCCTATTAACAATATGGTGTCCACACTTTATTCAATTACTCAATGTTTAATTTTATACAAAATATACTTCAAAATATACAACTAATATACAAGACTTTAAAATATACAACCAATCAAATACATTTGATTTTATTATTTAATTGAAAAAAAACATTATAAAAAAAACCTTAAGCTAAACTAAAACAAAATATATAAAAGTCAACCCAATTAATTCTCATTCAAATTCAACCTATCGAACTCATCTCTATAGTCCCCTGTGAGGGATTAATAATAAACATAAATAATCAAGGGACTAATAATAACCAAAAATATATATTATGAAACAAATTTATCATTTTACCAAAAATATTGGATGCAATTGTCTTTTATGCAGCTTCCATCACATTTTGCGCTCAAAGTTTTGGTTAAGGGAATTAATAATGAAAGAACGGTTAAGGGAATTAATAAGGTAAGAACGATTAAGGAAATTAATGTAAGTTTTTTTTTTTTTTTAAATAAGTCCTTTTTCTTTTTCAATTGAATATGTTCGTTGAAAATGAATTGTTTGCAACATTTTATTAGTCCCTGCCCAGGGGAGTGAAGGGGCTATAGCGATGAGTTTGTAGCTTGATTTGTATTAGTTGTTCGTTCACTATTCAATTTTCCATTTTATACCAGCTTTTTGGCATCTCTAACACTCGGATATTATTCTGAAGTTTCTCGTAGTCGAGGTGCTTATTGTGTTAAGGAAACTTTTATGCATAGGGGCATAGCCCACCTTCATCAATAACTGTTGTTCGATCAATCGTATCAACTTATTTCCATAAAATCAAGATACTGATAAGGGCCTGCATAATATATTTTCGCTGAATTGGTGAGAAATGGAAAATGTCCTGTCTATGGAAGGGCGAAAGCAGGAAAATTAATTTACCGTTTCGCTGGAGGGAATTCCTTTCAAATAAGATGAGCTCAATACCTGCAAAAACACAGCATAGTTTCAATTTTTTTTCGGTAATCTTTGTATATTTGGGCGTTTTGTTCTTTCTCTCATTTCTTTCCATAAAGAAAGATACTGATAATGGCCTGCGTAATTGATTTTCAATGAATTGATGAAAAATTGAATATGTTCTGGCTGTGGAAGGGCGAAAGCAGGAAAATTTATTTACTATTTCGCTGGAGGAATGCCTTTGAAATAAGATGAGCAAAACACAACACAGGTTCACATTTTTTTAAAGTAATCTTTGTATATTTTAATGTTTTGTAATATAAAACCCTAGCTCTTAAAATCAACGAAGAAATTTGACCCACATAATCTTTGTTTTTCTTTTCCTTGTCCTCTCTAAAGCAGATTGAGAAAATACTTAAGCCACATAATCTATTTTAGAAAATTTTTAGTAATAAATAGAGCTTGAAGCCTGAGATTGAACTACTTAGACCTTTTGTGTGAACCAAATGGACAAAACTATAATCTTTTTCATAATTTTTTCTTTAAAGATTCTGAAAATACTCTGTCAAAAAGACTCAAAGCATCAAATTGTTTTAAAGTAATCTTTGTATATTTTAGCTTTTGTAATATAAAAACCCTATCTAGTAAAATCATCGAGGAAATTTGAGCCACATAATCTTTCTTTTTCTTTTTATTCTCCACATAATATTTCTTTTTGTTTTCAATCTCCTCTCTAATGTAGATTGAGAAAATGCTTGAGCCACATAATCTTTTAGAAAATTCTTAGTAATAAATCAAGCTGAGGCATGGAGATTGAATTACTTAGACCTTTTGCGTTGCCGTAATCGACAAAACTATAATCTTTTGCATAATTTTTTCTTTAAATATTCTCAAAATACTCTGTCAAAAAGACTCAAAGCAAGCAAATTTGAATACTTTATGAACTCTGGTAATTATGCTAAAAAAAAATATAGAGATTTTGTAACTTTTACTATGGATATAATACATATATCCGGACCAAATCTTGGAAGACTGTCTAAGATATCTCGTTTTAACCATTCTTCCCCGGGAAGATTCAAGGTCAATGCAATCAAACAAGCAATGAAAGAAAAAGAAAAGAAAAAGGAGATTCAAGGTCAATGCAATCAAACAAGCAATGAAAGAAAAAGAAAAGGGAGAAAATGAAGAATGAATGAGACGGGATTTGGTTGTTACCAATCATCAACATGGAGTACATAGATATGCTTGAGACTTGTGGTAATGTTTACTAGATGAATTATCAACATTCTTCGATGTTGTATTTCTTTGTACAAATGACAAGGACATATTCTCAATGAACGAACGAACCGAAAGTGTTATGTAACAATGATATTTTCTTTACCTTACCTGTATATTTGGATAGAAATTTCAGACACCAATGCTAAGAAAATGTATATAGCAATTTGTTATTTTGCATCTATTAATTCTATTTTTTATAAGAAAAATAATCTAGATAAAAATTGTCCTTATAATAATTTAGAACAAGATATTTATAATTTGAAAAATGAAGGTAATATCATGCTAGGACTGCAACTAAACAAGCTACTCTTTTAAGTAATGAGTCCAACCATAATCCTTTATGGCTAGATGAGGACCTTATTTTATCTAATAGCTACAAAAGAAGCTCTGTAGACCTAATTGAAAACTTGTTTGGTAGTGAGTTGGTCAAACTCTTCAGCTCTCCAGACCTAATAATTTGAAATGGAGTAATGAAGTGGCCAAACTCCAACCAGATGACATGTATTCATGGGCTAGGTAGTAGTGTTGTAGATTATGTGATGTCTTTTGAAATGGAGTAATGAAGTGGCAAAACTCCAACCAGATGACATGTATTCATGGGCTAGGTAGTAGTGTTGTAGATTATGTGATGTCTATATCCCAGTTTCCAACCAAATAACAACTTTTGACCTTTTAAATGACCATGAGCCTCACTCTCATCATAAACCTTTAACCCTAACTCTAAAATATTCCATGCATAGGAGTACCATTGAAGAGAATTATGATAATCAAACGAATTTTCCCTTTGACAAAAGTAAAGTTGACATTTTCTTAAAGTATTTAAATAGTAAATTAAACCTCCTAACTTATAAGGACAACATTGAAGAACTCTATCATAGTTTTACAACTACCCTTTCCACTTCTATTAACAAGTTTTCTTTCGAGGTGTCATATAAAAAGAATAATAGAACGACCAACCCTTGGTATGATAAAGAATGTAAAATTGCTAGGAAAATCATTAGGGATGCTTCTTATGAACTCTTAAAAATCGATAAGATCAATATGTATAAAAAGCCCTAATTAAAAGGAAAAAATGATACTATATCAATAAAAGGCAAGAAAAACTTTCACAAATATACAAGAGCCAAATTCTAAAACTCTAAAACGCAATACTAAAGAAAATAATAGGATTCCCTTGAGGGATTGGAATTCCTACCTTAAAAGTCAAATTCTAAAACTCTAAAACGCAATACTAAAGAAAATAATAGGATTCCCTTGAGGGATTAGAATTCCTACCTTAAAAGTCTTTATGAGTTCCCTAATTCCATGGACACCATTCCTATTGTCCCTACAAAGGAGGAAGTTTTTTCTTTAGATGACATAGAGTTCGAGGTTAAGCGGCTCGCAAATGGGAAAGCTAAGGACATTGAAGGCTACCAAGTTGAAATTTTTAAAATCGGAGGGCCAATCCTTATCCCTCACATGCACAAGATCTTCAATTTAGCAGCCAAACATGGCTTCCCTAAACCCTGGATGCAAAGCCTCATTGTTCCTATTTTTAAAAATGGGGATAAGAACATTCCCTCTAATTATAGGAGCATTATGATTAGCCCTATTTTAGCCCAACTTTATGGAATTATTTTGGAAAAGAAGATTAGCCTTTGCCTAGAAATTCATGGTAAAAGAGATAAAGGCGAGGCCGGGTTTATAAGATATCATTCAACTGTGGACCATCTTGTTACCTTTATGATCATTGCAAAGGAGTTTCACAATACTAAAACCAATATTTTATGTTGTTTTGTTCACTTTAGAAAATCTTTTGACATGGTTCCTAGGAAAAAACTTTGGAATAGGTTGGAAGAGATAAAAGTGTCTCTTGAGTTGAGAGATGCTGCAATAAGAATGTATGAGAATGTTATTGATAAGTTTAAAAATACTGAGGGTTGGCCAAAAGAGATTAACTGCAATATTGGAGTCAAACAAGGTTGTCCCTTGTCCCCTACCCTTTTTGGCATATACATTGACAAGTTAGAAGAATGCTTGGAAAAAACAGGTTATGTCGGCCATATTCTTATTGGTATAGTCATCAATCTTCTTCTTTATGCCGATGATATGTTCTTATGGAAAGGAGTCCCAATGATCTTGAAAACCAACTAAGAATCCTCAAGGATTTTTTCTCCAACATGGGTATGATTGTTAATACTGATAAGACTAAGGTCATGATTATTAAATCCAATAAGATATCTTATCATACCTTTGTATATGACAACAACAACTTGGAGGAAGTGACTTCATACAAATATCTTGGAATTGATATTCACTACAAGCTCAATTGGAATTCTAGCATTGAGAAAAGGATTATTGGGGGATTGAAAGATTATTATGGACTTGAAAACAATTGTAAATCAGTTGATCTTTGGAGTTGGGATAAGAAGAAAATCCTCTTTGAGACTCTTGTTACACCCATTATTCTTTATGGATGTGAAGTCTGGGGCTGTAGTATCTCTTGTGAATCCTGGAGAAAGATAGAGCAAATACAAAAGAATTTTATAACCTATAATCTCAAAATTAAAGGAAATACACCCTATCCCATCCTCCTCTTAGAAAAAAGCCTCTCCCCCATTGAGAGCATGGCTATGACTAGATACCTAATGTATAAGAACAAGTTTAACAACATGGAAGACAAAAGGCTACCTAAAATTGCTTCAAAATCAAGTCATAACCACCATCGACTCAAGCGATGATGGCATAAAGATGCCCGATCTTGGTTAAACTATTGGGGAATCATGGAAGAAACCATTTTGCACAAAAAAGATAGTTTAAAAAAAAAACTGCAAATCAAAATTTAAAGAGAAAATGTGGTGTGATAAACATTTAGAGGAAAAAAGAAAATTAAGGTATAATAAAGATGTAATCAACCCTAATCTAGAAGATCAAAATTATCTATTTGTTTTGCATTATCTATTAAGTGTAAAGAAAAAAATAAGCTTTTCTAAGATACGAACAAATTCTCACTAGCTCCATAGTGAAACTAGGCATTGGTCAATTCCTAAAACGCCATGGGATGAAAGAGTGTGTCACCTTAGTGACACTAAGAGTGTTGAAGATGAAAATAACTTTCTTTTAGATTGTCCAGCCTATACCCATATTAGATCTCATTTTCAAAATATTTATCACACTACCAACCTTCCTAACTTCTTAACTCAACAAAAGTATGGTGATCTTGGAAAACTTCTCTTAATGCTTTTCGAGCATAGAAACAAAATTCTAAAGAATCACAAGTAATCACTTACCCTCTTAAGGTCAGATAGACCAATTCAATCTTAGTAAATGTTATGGAGGAAACAATGTGCATATATCTGAATTTGGTTAGGAAAATATTCCTACCAAACTCAACAAGTAAAGAAATCAAAATCTCTTACATTTGCTTGCACATACAACAATGTTTAAGTCCATTTCTTTTGAAATAAGACATCGAATTAATGGACACAATTGGATCGATGTCAAGTGCTTCTGTAGGGCAGCCTAAGGAGATTTACGTCGTGGATTTAGATGGTTTTCCAGAATATCCGAGATCCGAAGATTTGCAGAGCCAACTGGAGCTTAATCTAGAAAAGGTTCGGCATAGAAGAGACGTCACCTGGAGGAACGACCCTTCACAATAGTGGCATATGTCAGTGAACATGTAATCAATCAAATAAAGGGAAGCCATGAATTGCAAGTGTAACTGTACAGCAGGTTAGTAATCCAAAGCAACCACGAGTTTCAAGTTTTGATTGATAATGGGCTTTGATTGGCTCAACTGGTTAGTAAATTTCCTTCTTAAACGTGACTTAGGTAGTGGAAAATTGGCTTAAACGTATAATGTCAAATCTGTTTCTCTTTGATTCAGAAAGTAATCTATTCACATGCAGTTCAGAGCCCACGAAGAACAAGTTTGCCGGAATTGTTGGTGTGTGAATTATGTATTTGATGTTGGTTTGTTCTCTTTACTCTAGTGATGGAAATATATAAGCTAATTCATATTCACGGTGTAATTTGACTTTTTGTTTTTAGATCATTATTTAATAAATGATCTTTGTAACCATTTTTGTTAGGCACATAGCATGACACTAACCGTAAATGACAGAAAATCATTAAAGGTGCAGATAAATAGAGAAACGAAACGAAAAGTTAGTCAATGACCTATTGCTCATCAACCTTTTTCCCATCAGTTTG
>JASDQU011377670.1:24332-35279 GCA_032191745.1 Picea mariana | reverse complement strand
GAAAATGGGAAGTAAATGAATACCATACCAATGCATACCATTTCCATTTCCATTGTCAATGCATACCATACCATTTCCATTTACATTTCAAATGTGAATGCATACCATACCATACCATAACATTTCCAATGCATACCATACAATGGCAAGGCAATGCATACCATAAAAATGCATATGATTTGCATTGCCAATGCATACCATACAAGGAAATGGCAAGGAAATGCATAACTTACCAATGCATACCATACCATAGCATGCCATTGTCAATGCATGGCATACCATTTCCATAGCATACCATTACCAATGCATACCGTAGCATTTTCATTGTCATTTCCATTGGCAATGCATACCGAACTATAGAATACCATACCATAGCATTTCCAATGCGTACCATACAATGGCAAGGAAATACATACCATTTCCATCGCATAACATACCATTGTCAATGCATACCATAAAAGGAAATGGCAAGGCAATGCATACCATACCAATGCATACCATACCATACCATACCATTTTCAATGCATATTATACAATGTCCAATGCATACTTACAATTTTCATTTCTCAAAAACCAATACTTTTTCATCTTTCTTCTCAAATCTCCTAATAAATTCACTATAAAGGATATCTAATTCTGCTTCTAGTTGAGTCAATTCCTCCTTAGACAAATGTTTTTTGTTCCTTTCTCAATCAATGACCAAATACTTTAGTAATTTGAGCTTTTGTACAAGGGATTCCATTGGGGATGTGATCTATGGGCTCAAAATCCCATTCCACGTCGATCTCACTAACTCCACAAATATTGGTTTATCCAACTAGACATAAGTGAATTTAAAGGGATTTCTAATATTTTCTTATTCTTTATCCAATTAAAAAATCACAGGGACGTGGTTAGAAATATTAACATTAACCACACAAGTCTTGTTTTTGTAACCGGAAAATGCCAACCTTCCATTCCTCCAAGTTGGGAGAAATTTGATAGGTTCCACATCTATTAATCCTTCTTCTTATAATAATGGATTAAAACAAGAAACCATAGTATCACTCCTAGGAGAAAAGCCCCACACTTTCTTAATAAAAGTAATAAATTTTAAGCCATCTCCCAAAATAAGTTTGTGTTCTTTCAATATACAAATCCTATATATTTCCATAAAGACCATAACAATTAACCAATTCCAATATTTTATTTACATCCCTAATAAGTCCATACAATAAGATTCTATTGCAGAGTTTGTAGATCTAAAGTTACTTATGTCCAAGTCCTTACCATATCTATACTTTAATATCTAGTATTTTATTATTATGAATTATTTTTTATACCCAAAATTCCTTTATTAACTATCTTTATATATCTGAATCTTAAAGAAGCTCCATCAATTCTCAATATTTCCACTTACAAGGTGTGTTCTCTCTAACACATATAAGTGTAATTAATTGTAGTTTATTTAAATTCTTGAATAAGATTGTAATTTGAATGTTTTATGAAATGATTTTTTTTTAATTTTTTGTTGGGGAGATTTTGTTGAAAACTGGTAAAAAAATTATTAAATCCATGATTTAAGTGATTATTTTTGTATAATTTAAGTGTCTCAAATTTTTTTTAATATATTGAATCCATTTCTACATTCAAAAATTAATTTTAAACAAAAAAAATAACAATTTCACACCTGATTCCAAGTGAAAAAAGTTATTTCATAAAACTATGAAACAACGTCATGAATAAGAGTTACTGTCACAGTTGTATACAATTTATTTATTAATTGATTTCTAGCATTGATAATAATTATTATAACCATTTATGAGGCCTTTGTTGTGCTTAAATATTTGTCTTGGTGTCGTTATATTTATTAGTAAAAGATATGGGTTCACAATGTAGCAACCATTCGTTGGGTAGTTAAATTTTTGAAATCTAAATTACTGTTTTATTTACAATTATTACTAATTGAGTCAAAAGTAATGATTCCTTTCTGGAAACATTTTAATTAAGGCATCGTTAAAGTTTGAGATTTCAGTCGTCGAGTGACTCACGGTTGAGTCTGCAAATGCTAATTTAATAGTCGTCACATTTGACTAGGATTGGACTGATTTGCGGTGATTAGAGCTAACTACTCAACTTAGGATCTTACATCCTTGGTAGGTTTAACAACCGGTACTTAGCGACGGTATAAATCAGCATATCTACGATTTAGCAAGATAGGATTGATCTTCTTGTTAATAATATARTCTTTAATAAGGCAGGCGATCTACACATAAGGATTTGAGTTCTTGCTAATTTCAAAAAAAAAAAAGAGCGATCTTCCGCATATTTCCAGAATAATAAACCTCTATTATGGCGCAGAGAGTGAAGCATGCTTCGGCAAAGACTAGTAATTAAGAAAATTATAGATTGTAGTTCCTAACAGGATTTGAACGAATCAGATTACTAATATAGGCGAGGGTGTCGGCTACATSATGATTATATTGAACGAATCACCCATTGATAYGGTTCATGGAAGTATCCAAGTATTTATAGGTATTATATTTAAWACACSTTWGTTTTTAATMACTATGAAGCATAATTTAGATTTTTTATTTATTTTTTKGGGTTGAAATGCTGATAAGTCAAAAGGGYTTCAATCCCTTGAAATTTGTATTCAACTCATAACCAGMAAATYAKWACARRTCAGAAATTTTGAATCAAATACATTACAACAATAAATTAATTTCACATTAAAATAATGACAAGTACAGAATATGGTAATGCGATTTCAATTGAATGTTGGAGTCTTTAGGGTACTTTGTCACTTGTCGAATCGCTTTAAATCTTCACCACAGTTGATTCCTTCATCGGAGCTTGCTAATCAACGGAAGGACTCATTGGATGCCAGCACCTAAGGTCCTCTTCTTCCCCTAAGGACCCTAGTGCCGCAGGGTTGTATAGAACCAACCAAAATTGTTCCAATTGTCTGCCCTCTCTCAAGCATGAGGTTTCTACCTCTAATGCCACACCAAGTTCAACTCACAATAATAGGTAAAGACCCAAGACTTTTCCTTTATAACCCAACGGTCTGTCCTCTCTCAAGCATGAGGTTTCTACCTCTAATACTACACCAAGTCCAACTCACAATAATATAACCCTATAACCCAGGGTTGTATAGAACCAACCAAAATTGTTCCAATTGTCTGCCCTCTCTCAAGCATGAGGTTTCTACCTCTAATGCTACACCAAGTCCAACTCACAACAATATAACCCAGGGTTGTATAGAACCAACCAAAATTGTTCCAATTGTCTCTCTTCTCTCAAGCATGAGGTTTCTACCTCTAATGCTACACCAAGTCCAACTCACAATAAAAGGTAACGACCCAAGACTTTCCCTATAACCCACCATAGTCTTATGAAATTATAAATTAAAAAAATATATGTATATTAATCTCATCCATTGTTTACTTTCTCAAAATTACTTTTAGATGTTATTTAGCTTTTACTTAAGATTCTACATATTTTCTGAATTTCTAGCATTTTTCCTTAGATATTTCTTAGATTTTAGATTTTTCAATTTTCTTGTTTTCCATCTTTTCTTGTTTTTTGTATTTTCTTCTAAATGTTTCTAAGTTATTTTTATTTCCTCTATTTTTTCCTTCACTTTTCTTTTAGTTAGAGTTCTCTTGTATTTGAATTTTCCCATTAATTAAATTTCCAAGTTAAAACATGCTGAGATCTATTAATATTTTTTTTTTAATTTCATTTTGAGTCATATTACTAAGAATTTACATCTTGAATCTTTTAATAAATCTTAAATCTTTTTCTAAGGAATAATTGTAATTTAGTATTTTACTAAATGTTAATCAATAAGAACTTTTACCTGTACCCTTCCCTTAGATAAATTTCACTTTCTAGTCATCTCATTTTTTATAAGAATGCTAAGGGTTCCATGCCCGCCCTGACCTTCAGAACATATTTTCCTACTCCAAGGGTGTCATCCCTCATCCCCTTCAAGCATTCGACTTTTAGCATTGGAAAAGTGGCGCAACTTGTAGAGAACCTGTTAACTTTGTCATTGCCCCAAATTGTGATACTACTAGATGATAAAGAATAAGGCCTACACCTTATTGCACACCCCTTAGTTTATCTCATGAGTGGCCGAATTCAAGACCTACCCTCACAACATCATGCAATAGATCAAGAAAAAACACCCCACACTTTCAACTATGGCCACAACAGGAGTGCTAGTGAGTGGAATTGGGGTTCTTATTCCACCCCTCCCTTTACGGACATGTTTGTTTATGCAACCTTATTACTCCTTTGTGACTCACATCATTAAGAATGATCTTTGTACTTTCATACACTAACACAGTTTCTTATCAGTAATGGCATAAATAATTCCAATTAGATAAACCAATTCATTAATTAAGAACTACTCCCTAACTCGGTGCAGAATCCTAGAGTCCTGTTGACACTACATTCATCAACGCATCATTAAATTTATTATCACTCAAGAAACTTGCTAGTAGCATATGCAATTAATCACAAACAATCTCATGTACATTTATTAATTAATCTCATGCAATTAATACAAATATTTCCATATTTTAACTTAAGAAATCAAATGAAATAGAGTCTGAATTTTGTCATAACATTTATTAATTGGATTCATTTCAAGAAAACATAATCAAAGAATAAGGCTTGCTTTTCATAAGTAATCAAATACAATAGGGAACTACAATTACCACACCAACTACTTCTCCTGGAAATCCCATATGGACGATGTATTAAGAAGTAAAGGATTGTACCAAATTACCTTGGGGGAAGAAGTAGAACCCAATGATGATGAAAATAAAATAAAATGGTCTAGTAGATTGATGAGGCATGTGGATCGACTAGAATTTCCACCTCTCATGTTTTAAGGTTTCACCTTCAAGGAATTGATGAGCCTGATGATGCTTGGGTAAAGATTGAAATTGTGTTTGGTAAACACAATATTAGTTGAGCCCACCAGTTAGAGAATCAGTTAATGACCTTAAGTATGAATTATTTTCCTTTCATTAAAGGTTATTTATCTAATTTCAAAACACTTAAACTTTTATGTATATAATAAAAAATAGATTTTCTAGAAGATAGAAGCATATATGTTATCTTTTCGAATCTTGGTAGTTCATATTTTGTTTTTGTATCAAAGAAGTTGTAGGGACTGCTTATAAAAAACCTTGTCTTGAGTCCTTTTTTAATGCTCTGATTCAAGAGAAAGATAAGCTTCTTTGATTTCGATTGATTAACATTGTAGGTACCTCCAATAGATTCTTAGTAGTCCAAAAGAAAGAGAAATCCAAGAATCCCAAACCCTCTCAACTAGCTTCTGCTCATAATCCTGAGAAAGGAGAAAAATCATAAAGTAAGAAGATGAGTGACAAACATTGAAAATTCAATGGGAAATATGGTTATGATGAGTCAATTTTTTTTAGAATACGACATCTTTAAAAGTAGTGATGAAGAAGCACAACATCAATATTTATTCTACTTCTTCTTCTTCTTCTTCTTCTCATGCACATGGACTTTTCTCTTCTAGTTTCTTCTTCAATTCAACTTCTAATTATTTTTGTGATGAGTGGATTATTGTTTCTAGAGAATCTCATCATATGGCTAATGATAAAACCATATTTTATACTCTAAAGGAATTAAACACAAATAAAATATTTGTTGGTGATGATAGATATCTTAGTGTTGTACGGTATGGAACAATTCAAGTAGATAATGGTCATTTCAATGACAAATTGTGCATTCCAATCCTTTCCTAAAACATTTTATCAGTATATCAGATTACTCATTCAAGTAAAGATAAAAGCATAGAGTTTTCACCTCAACAATTTGTAATCAAGTATATAAAGCTCATAATCATGTTTTTCCAACCAAAATCGTTGATGATACTACTAGGTTGTACAAGTTTGACAACTTATCTCATCATTTTTTGAATCAATGTTTGTTTCTCATAGTGATGACTTGAGAAAACTTTGGCGTAAGCGGTTTGGTCATCTAAACTATGGCTCATTGCAACAATTATGTAATCAACAAATGATGATTGGTATTAATCTTCTTTCTTGTAGAGATAGTGTTTGTTCTGGTTGTGTTCTCGATAAACATCATTGGGACAATTTTGACAAACATTCATCTTCGCATGCCTCATCCCCTTTGCAAATTGTTCACAATAAATTGTGTGGTCCACTTTATTCTCGTTCTTTTTTCTCGATGCAAGTATTTCTAAACTTTCAATGATGAATTTTCCATATGCACTTTGGTTTACTTCTTAAAAATTAAGAGATAATTTTTTGACAAGTTCTTGGCCTACAAGACCCTTGTAGAAAATAAATATGGATATCAACTTCAAATGTTAAGAACAAATAATGGAGGTGAATATGTGAACAATAAATTTACATGTCATGAAACTACATAGAGCATCCAAATGCAACACAATATTCCAGATAGGCCATAGGAAAATGGTGTTGTTGAAAGAAACAAACACACATTAAAAGAAACAACTAATTGTATGATGCAATCTAAGGGATTAAGTCTAGAGTATTTAGAAGAAGTCATTAATTGCGCAAATTACATAGTAAATCTCACTCCCACAAATGATATTAAAAATATAACACCTAAATAAACATGAAATATACTTAAGCTAGATGTAATTCACTTCTCGATATTTGGCAGTGTAGCATGGGATCACATTCTTGATAAAAAAAAATGAAAGCATTATAGCGTAAAAGTTAGAAGTTTACATTTTTTGGTTATTTTGAAGATGTCAAATATTACATACTTCTTCAACCTGATTGCAATGAAATTACTATTAAAATATATGTTAAATTTCATGAAAATATCTTATTCTCCGAGACTAATTTGGTGTCTTTGTCTTCTTCAACCTATGATCCATATTCAACATGTGTGCCTTATTATGTTCCTATTATGGTTTCTTCTTATTCAAATGATATCAATTATGATGAAAATATACCTATGCCTTCTCACATTCTTCCAAATGAGTCCATTGAACCTGAACATGCACCAACACAACCGCTTTCTAGACAGGTCCGTTCAACACAAGAAGAATTTGGTGGTATTTCCAATGATCCTTCAGATCAACATCAGACACGTTCATAGTTCCAACAAGCCTCTTCTCTTTTGACTCAATCTTCAGAGACTCATGATCCAGTGAAATTTGCAAAATATTTATTTCATCTAGATTGGGATACAATAATTAATTAAGAGTATCATTATTTAATGATGAATGATACTTAGTATGTTCCACCTCTTCCAAAAGGGAGAAATAAATTCATATGTAGATGGGGTTACATAACCAAGGATGATTTTAAGGATGGAATTTTATTTTAAAATGTAGAAACCTTGGCGAATATTACTAATCCTTCATATGCCAACTATAAATGTTTGGCGATATTTTTGTAAAAAAAATCAAATTTCTGAGAATTTTATATAGTTTTTATAACATTTTGGCGATTTTTAAGGTAAAATAATTTTATCCTATAGAATTTGGGTGAATCATTTTTAAAATAGTGAATCTTGTTTTTGGAAAAACCATGGAAAATTAGCCCATGAGAAAAATTTAACCCCTAAAATCATCCATGTACATAACTATGTATACATGAGATGGAAGTGTTGAAAGACACAAGGATCAATTAGTTTCCAAAGGATTTTCCCAAGTTGAAGGAATTGACTAGAATGAAATCATTTCCCTTGTGGCCAAAATCAATTCCATCCTCCTTATTATATCCCTTAGAGACTCACTCAAATGGGAGTTCCATCAAATGCATGTCAAATATGCCTTCTTGCATGGGTATTTTCAAGAAGCAATGTACATGGAACATACTCCTAGCTATGTCTAGAATGACTCAAGCCTTATTTACCTCCTTAAGAAATATATTTATGGTACTAAGCAAGATCCTCGATCTTGATATGCCAAAATGGACAACTTTCTTCTTGATACTAACTTTTCTATGTGCCATTTTGGCCTTAATGTCAATACCAAGAAAGTAGGAGTTCATCTCATAACACTCGTTCTTTATGTTGATGACCTTATCCTCACTAGTAGTGAACGAAAACTTTTAAACTATGTGAAAAATATCCTTAAGAAGAAATACAATATGGAAGACTTAGAAATCTTACACTATTTCCTTGGCCTCCAAGTTTTTCTAATCAGGGAGGCAATATTTCCTAGCCTATGTATGTTTGTGAACTTCTTCGTTGCTTTCAAAAATAAGACTTTAAACCATCGTCTTCTACTTACTAGTTTGGAGTCAAAATTACTACCACTTGCACTTCTCCCAAAGTTGATGCAAATTTATACCGTTAGTTAGTTGGTAGCCTCTTATACTTGACTTGTACCCAGTCTGATCTTTTCTTTTTTGTTGGTCTTGTTTTTTGGTATATGCAAACACCCCATGAAAGAAATTGGAAAGAAGCTAAAAGAATACTCTGATATATTCAGGGTATAGTTCAATTTGAGATACATTACACTTTAAAGGGGGCTACTTTATTTTTTGGTTTCACTGATTAAGACTAGGTCAATAAACCTTGGTTAAGGACTATCACTTGGGCCTCTATGAAAAAACAATATATTTCTCCAACAAAAGAAGAGTACCGAGAAAAATTAATGCAAGTTATGAAGCCTTGAGGATTTGATGGATCCTTTCATAGTTTGGATTCCAATAGAAACATCCAACAAGCCTCTAGTGAGAGAATCAAAGTGCCATGAATCTCTCCAAAGATTCAACTTATAATTAGTGTAGTAAACAGATAAATCTACACATGCACTTCATCAGAAAGCTCATTGATGATGAAGTTATTGAAGTGCTCTTCTACCCTAGAGAATATCAAGTTGTAGATATTTTCACAAAGTCTCTTACAAAAGTGAAGTTTTCCAAAATTCGATCTATGTTAGAAGTTTAAAGAGTTTTCATTAATGAGGGATAGGCTCTAGTTCTTCTTCCTCATCATATTGTGTCACCTTTTAAAATCCTTCAATCCTATCACAAGTTGTTCTTAATGGAATGTGTTAGGATATTTAGACACTTAGGAGTTAGTTAAGATCAACTTGGTCTAATGTGTCATTAGGGAAATATTTGTTTCTTAGTGTGTTTCTTTAGTATGGATTACTATGGATTTGTAGTTAGGAAATACAATGGTGATGATATGTTCCTAACATAAAATGATCAAACATATCATATTATCCTTGATATTAATGGCTACATTGATCCATGGCTTAGCACCTGATTGCTCCATGATCTCTATTTAAAGAGAATGGAGATTCATTTGTCATTGATCAATTGTGATAAACTCTCTTGTAAATATCTATATAATATTTTTCTTTTGCAATAATAAATTGCTCCAAATGGCCACACTGGTTGGGGCCATGGATGTCTCCCTGTAGGGGTTTTACCACATCAAAAAATCATTGCACTGATCTTTAATATGGTTGTATGAGTAGTTACTGAAGGTATTCATCTTCTATTGGAATACTGGTGTTTTCAAATAAGGATCATCAACAAAGGAGATGCAAGGAGAAATTAGGAGGATAGTAGTAGAAATGAGAGCTCGAAGAGGAAAACCTACTTGAAGATTTGTGGATGAAAGAGTCAAGGAGCCTTTCCATGATGAGTAAATGTGTCTCCAAGCTTTTTCCATTTACAATTTTTTATTGCTATTCTATAATAATATACAAAACCTATGTATAACTTTTCTTTCTATAATTCTTTCTTGAGCGTAATCAAATTTCCATTAAATATTGACTTTCCAAAGTAAAATATCTACCTAGTATATTGAATTTATTATGTGATTGTGGGTAGTTATCACCTTTTTGTATCATTGTAATATACTCATATTATTTTGAATGCTTAAACTCAATGTTAATTATAGAACATATATAATTACAATTTTATAATTACATTGTAATTATATAATTACATTTCATTGTAATTATATAATTACAATGAATGTATTTACTAGAATTCATTGGGTTTAATTGAATGGATGAGTAACAAGTGAAATAACTTTTAAGAAGCTAGTCCCTGCCTTATTAAAGAATTTGATTGGGAATATATTAAAATGAATGTTTTGATTAAATGTATAAGAAGTATAATATAGGAACAAAGAGGATGAGAAACTTCACAAATCTTAGTGGAGAGAAGACAAGAGAAAAACTTAATAAGATATTCAAGTTTAAGAGAAGAGAAAGACTTAATAAGATCTTTAAGTTTATTTTGTTTAATTTAATTAAAATCAAACCTAATTTTACTATATATATATTAGATTTTTAGTATTCTAAATACCCTTTATCAAAATTGTTGTATATAACTATTTGAAAATAAATTAATAAATAATTAACAATATAAATAAAATAATTTTAAAATAATTAAAAAACCTTCACCAATCAATTTATACATCCAAATTATTATACTAAATATACTATTGCTAATACATTATATAAACCACAATTTAGAAATTTCAACACAATCAATTTATACATACAAATTATTATACTAAATATACCATTGCTAATACACTATATAGACCAAAATTTAGAGATTTCAACGCATAACTTTGATAATCAACTTATACATGCAAATTATCAAACTGAATATATCATTGCTAATACACTATATAGACCACACTTTAGATATTTCAACATAGAGTGAAGAATCAATTGTTAATCAATCAATTAATTGGGAGCTTGCACTAGATTCAGCTGAATACGTGTAATAAATTTAGTTTCATAACTTTGTTGTTCTGCCTTCATGCGAAAGATCTTACTGCGATCAATAAAATACATATATAATGTAGTAAATGTGTACTGCGATCAATTATATATCATATATATATAGAACGTAGTAGATGCCATTTTTTTTCGTGAATGGCATATTCACTGCAGTTGAACAAATTTAACGTCTTCTGCTCTGCCCTCGTTAT
>JASDQU011377670.1:11163-24240 GCA_032191745.1 Picea mariana | reverse complement strand
AATGTAACGTTGTGCCTTCAAGTGACAGTGGGTGGTGTATTCTTCAAATATTGTTATTAAATGTTAGAACTAAAAATAAAAATATCCAAATGTGAGTATTCATGGTTATGGAAAATTTTAAAATTAAAGATGTTTATGTTTAAATACTTGAAATTTTATGTATTAGCACTTTATTAAATTATTATTGTAATAATTGGAATTTTGTAGTAATAATTTGAATAAGCTTTATTTTATTTTTCGTTACCATCTTATTAAAGAAGTTCTATGGAGTGGCTCTTTTGTATAGTACATTTAGTATGATTTGTTAGTGTATGTTTGTTTTTTCTAATAATGAAGTGTTTTAATAATTTATATAATAAATTAAACTTAAATTTGTATTTTAAATATGTTTAGGTATTTAATTTTAATTTTAATAAAAATTATATAAATAAAAATTATATAAATATATACTATATTGCATAATTTAAAAATAATAAAGAAAACAATATTTAATAGTTTTTAAGTATTGAATGTTTTTCTTATATTAAAAAATAAAGAAAATTAAAGTCATATTTGTAACTTTATTAGACTTGATGTTGCTTTGTTTAAAGAAAGTGATATGTTTACATAAAGTGATTATGTCGTATCTTGTAAACATAACATATCGGCACCCATTCCAACTCGAAGTAGGGTATGTATATCTCTTTAGATTTTATTAGTCAAATCACTGGGTGGAGGGGGGTCCCTTATCCCACAAACAAAAGAGTCTCATACACCAATTTGGTGTGTCTTGACCGTGAACTTAACAAAAAATAGATAAATATAATTTAAATTAAATTTTTAATAAATTAATTAAATATAATTTTACATTTTATAATTTCATATTTTTAAATATAATTATTATTTTTAAATAAAATTAATAATTTACAATATAGTTATTTTCTAAATTAAATAAAAAATTTGTTAAAAATTATAATTTAATTTAAATAAATGAAATTTTGATCCATTGATTAAAATAGTGTTTTATTTTATAATTTTTAAAATCAATTAATATGTTACATTGTACATTAATATAAATTAAAGTATTAATTTATATTAATGTAATATTAATATATTAATACTATTATTACTTTATTAATATATTATTTTAATAGTATATTAATGTATTTTATTTTAATAGTTGAATTGTTATTTCTTTTTAAAAAATTGTAAATATATTTAATTTTGAAAAAAAATACAAATATTTTATATTTAGATTTTTTCAAATATTTATTAATAAAATAATATGAATACATAAATTGTATTTTTAGTTCTTATATTTTTCAATTAAGTATGTATTTTTTAATAGAATAATAATAATAAACTATATTTTATTTTATTTTATTTTTTTTTCTATTTATTGTAGTAATAGTAATAAATACTATTTAAATTATTTATATATTAAAAATTTCTAGATTTTTTTTAACTATATAATATATAATTAAAAATAGAGTTTATATAGTTATAAATGACCATAACACTCCTCTTTATTTTAATGGTTTCATAATATGGATTTGAATGAAAGTTTTCTATGGGTGGGAGACTTATAACAATAATAAATCATCATCAAATTTTATGTTGATTTTCTATCAATGTCTTTAGAATTAGCATAAATTGTCATCTACAACTGGTAAAACAAGTTGATTTCTTTTAAATGTTTTTATAAAAAATATAAATTATCATCTATAATGTATAAATCAAGTAGATTTGTTATCAATGTCCTTAAAACAATATAACTCATCATCTACAAAGATCCATGTATGATTTGTTATCAATGCTCTTATAATAACTATAACTCATTAAACGATTTGTTGTTACAATGTGACGGACATAGTGTTGAGTCTTTTAATTTGATGAACATTGTGTCGAGTTTCGCAATTTAACGGAAATAACCATATTTTCACAATGTGATGATCATGACTTGCCATAACCATATTGTCGGAATGTGACGATCATAACCATATTGTTTCAATCCCATGAAAATGACTTGCCATAACCACATTATCGCAATGTGATGAACATAACCATATTGTCACAATGTGATGAACATGAATGGCCATAACCAAATTATCACAATGTGACGAACATAATCATATTGTCGCAATCTGATGAACATGACTGGCCATAACCATATTGTTGCAATGTGATGAACATTGCCCCATTGTCGAGATAAATATCCTATCATCACTATGTGATGAACGTACGACATTTATTTTCATCACATATCCATTCGACATATGATGAACATATGAAATTTATGTTCATCACATTGCCAATTTTTACTTAAATGGCATGCCATTGTAATGTGATGAACATAAACCCGTCATCGCAATATCCCCGTCATCGTCAATATGTGACAAACAATATATTGTTGTCACAATGTGATGAACGTAGCCCCATCATTCCAATGTGATGCAAATATCCTGTCATCATATTGTGATGCAAATATCTTGTTGTTGTAATCCGACGAACTTATCCCCTCCCTTGCAATGTGACGAACATAACCATATTGTTGCGATGTGACAAACCTAGCCTTATACGCTAAACATACGATATGACAAACATAACCATATTGTTGCAATGTTACGAACCTAGCCTTATATGTTGAACATACGATGAGATGAACATAACCATATTGTCGCAATATGATGAACATAAATATGGTTGAGCTTGATTGACCATGACCATGGTTAACTATGGTTGACCATGGTTGAAAATGGTTGAACATGGTTGGCCATAACCATATTGTCACAATGTGACGAACATAACGATATTGTCGTGATGTGAAGAACATGAGTGGCCATAACAATATTTTTCGCAATGTGACGAGCATGTCTTGTCATAACAATATTGTCACAATTTGATGAATATAACCATATTGCCGCGATGTGATGAACATGACTGGGCATAACCATATTGTTGCAATGTGAGGAACATGACCGGGCATAACCATATTGTCACAATGTGATGAACATGACTGGGCATAACAATATTATCGTAATGTGACGACCATGACTGGGCATAACCATATTGTCGCAATGTGACGAACATAACCTCGGCATCACAATGTGATGAAAATAACCATATTGTTGTAATGTGATGAGCAAAACCTCGTTGTTCTAATGTGATGAACATATCCTCATTGTCTGTGACACAAATATCGTATCGTCATAATGTGAAAAAACAACATACGAACCTGGCCTTATACGTTGAACATACGATGTGACGAACATGACCATATTGTCACAATGTGACGAACATAAATATGGTTGACATTGATTGACCATGACCATGGTTGACTATGCTTGACCATGTTTGACAATGGTTGAACATGGTTGGCCATATCCGTATTGTCACAATGTCACGAACACAAGGATATTGACCATGACCATTGTTGACAATGGTTGACTATAGCTGAGAATGGTTGGCCATAACCATATTGACAACGTGATGATTGACCGTGACCATGGTTGACTATGGTTGACCATGGTTGGCAATGGTTGAACATGGTTGGCCATAACCATATTGTCACAATGTGACAAACACAATGATATTGTCATGATGTCAAGAACATGAGTTGCCATAACAATATTTTTCACAATGTGACGAGCATGTCTTGTCATAACCATATTGTCACAATTTGATGAATATAACCATATTTTCGCAGTGTGATGAACATGACTGGCCATAACCATATTGTCACAATGTGACAAACATAACTTCATCATTACAATGTGATGAAAATAACCATATTATTGCAATGTGATGAACAAAACCTTGTCATCCTAATGTGATGAACATATCCTCAACGTGTGTGAAAAAAATATCGTATCATCATAATGTGAAAAACAATGTCCTGTCATCACTCTATGATGAACATCGCCCCATTGTTGAAATAAATATCATTTCATCATTATGTGATGAACATACGACATTTATTTTCATCACATATCCATTCGACATATGATGAATATATGAAATTTATGTTCATGACATTGGCACTTTTTACTTAAATGACATGGCATTGTAATGTGATGAACATAAACGCCTCGTTGCAATATCCCCATCATCGTTAATATGTGACAAACAATATATTGTCATCGCAATGTGATGAAGGCAGCCCCATCATTGCAATGTGATGCAAATATCCTCTCATCATATTGTGATGCAAATATCTTGTCGCCGTAATCTGGTGAACTTATCCCCTCCCTTGCAATGTCACAAAAATAACCATATTGTCATGATATGAGGAACATATCATCGCCATCCCAATTTCATCAAAATAGCTTCATCATCGCAATGTTAAGTGAATATAATGTCATCATAATGTGACAAGCACTTCAAAATTTCATTATCTGAATGTCATTTGTAGTCTTGGTCAACTATGGTCATGGCTAGCCATGGTCACCTATGGATAATAACTGTCAAACTTGGTTAACCATTGTCAACCATAGTCAACTACAACCAACCATGGTTATGGTCAACCAAGGTCAACAATAGTGAAGGTCATCCATAGTGAATGTCAAGCATAGTGAAGGTCTATGAAAGTTAACCACAATAAAGGTTTATGGAAGTTAATCATGGCCATGGTCAACCATAATTAACCATGTCAACCATAGTGAACCTTTCCTTCCCAAAGTAAACAAATTTCTATGATGAACATATGACATTTATGTTCATCACATTGCCAATATTCACTTAAATGACATGTCATTTCAATGTGATGAACCTAAAACCCTCATCCCAATATCCCCAATGTCATCAATATGTGACAAAAAATATATTGTCGTCCCAATGTGATGAACATAGCCTCGTCATTGGAATGTGATGTAAATATCTTATCATCATATTGTGATGCAAATATCTTGTCATTGCAATCTAACGAACATGGCCTCGTCATCATAATGTCATCAACATAGCTTCATTGTCACAATGTTATGCAAATATCATGTTTTCATAATGTGACAAACACTTCCAAATTTCACTATCTGAATGTCATCCGTAGTCTTGGTCAACTATGGTCCTGACTAACCATGATCGTTAATGGACAACCATTGTCAAACATGGTTAACCATTGTCAACCATGGTCAACCAGAGTCAACTAAGGTCATGGTAAAAAAAGTTCAACCATAATAAAGTTCATCCATAGTAAACATCAACCATAGCGAAGTTCTACAAAAGTTAACCACGATGAAGGTCTATGGAAGTTAACCATGGTCATGGTCAACCATAATTAACCATGTCAACCATAGTGAACCTTTCCTTCCCAAAGTCAATAAAGTTCTACCAAAGTTAGCCATGATCATGGCCAACCATACTAAAGCATGGTCATTGTAAATTACTGTATTAATGTATTAATACTTTAATAATGTATTAATACTTTAATAATGTATTACTAATGTATTAATGTATTATTACTTTAATAATGTATTTTTACTTTAATAATGTATTACTAAAGTATTGATACATTTTTATTGTATCAATTCTTTAAAATTATTTTTTTAATATCAATATTTATGTTTTATTATAAATATTAATATTAATAATTTATTGTATTAATAATATTAATAAATAAATTATTAATAATGTATTTAATGTATAAACAAATTAATGTATTAATGTATAAATTAATCAATACTTTATTAAGGTATTAATAGTTTAATAATGTATTGATACTTTTTTAATGTATTAATTTTGTAATATTAATGTTATAATACAAATATTTAAGTTTTAATATAAATATAAATATGTATATCTTAGTCATTAATAATATTAATAAATACATTATTACTATTAAATTATTACTATTATATTTAATGTATTAATATATAAATTAATTAATATACATTACATTAGACATTAATGTATAAATTAATTAATACATTACATTATTTATTAATGTATCATTCAATTAATAAGTTACTTTATATATTAATGTAAATTAATATTTTAATTTATACATTACATTAATACAATATATCAATCTATAATACATTATTAATGTATTATTTTATTACTCTATATAGCTTGAGTGGGCCTAATGGTTAAGAACATGTGTTTCCTCTTAAAAGGTCACAAGTTCAAATCCAGGGAGGGTAGTGGGGTAGGGTATGTATACCTCCATATATTTTACCAGTCAAATCGTTGGGCAGAGGGGGGTCCCTTGTCCCACAAACAAGGGGGTCTCATACACCAATCTGGTGTGGCTTGGCCATGACCTTAAAAGTAGATTATTTATTAATTAATTAATACATTACGTTATTATTGTATCAATCAACTACATTATACATTAATGTAATGTAATACGTTAATTTATAGATTACATTTATACATTATTATTATCTATTACATTAATGTAGTACATTACATTAATAGATCTCATTAATTTATATACATTAATATAATATTAATGTAATAATTAATTAATACATTAATTATGTATTTATATATTAATGGTGGTTCGGAAGGCATGTCGGTCATCAACTAGCAACAACCACTTTTATGTAAAAAATGGTTGATATACGTCGGTCGCCACCATTTTCCACCCTTATAAATTAATAGTGTCGATCGGTGTATATCAACCACTTTTTACATAAAAATGGTTGTTGCTAGTAGTAATTGAAAGTTCACTCGTAGACTTAATTCTATCATTCCTTAAGGTAGGTTCGCAATTCTATGATTTATGATTCCTTTAGGTAGGTTCACATGTTATTTAAACATTGAATTTCGAATGCAACATTGCAATATCTAGCATTTCCTTTTTTTCCTAGTACATAATTCATTTTCACTGGAAAGTAAGAGGTGTTTATGAATATAATAAAGCGACCTCCTATTATATTGAGTTTCCAATTGATATGTGAGTGCACTTTTCATTGATATGATCGTGTTAGTAAGTAGTAGCAAACCAAATGGGAATGTAAAGATTTTCCATTATCATAAAAACTTTCAATCATACTTTTAGCATCACGGATCTAGAGAAGCAATTTTGCTGCTTATAGAAGATGTCAGTGAGTATGATCTCTCTACTTGGCACATGTAGGCTATTATCTTTTTTTATACAACAATTTCAAGTTTACCAATTTTTTAACAGTGGTCATGGCCTATTCCACATGTCTATTAGATTCTAGCATGACCTAAAAAATGTAAATAACCCAACCTTAACTATTTGGTTACAAAAATGGTTATGTGCATAGTGTTAAAACATGGACTGTTCAGGAGTGAAGAGACTCTCCTAGAATTTCGCAGCAATTCAAATATCAAGCATGTGGAAAATCCTTTTATGATTATCATTTTGTAAAAGTCTCAAATGATTAGCTCTAGTTTTTGGTGCTGTCACTTCATCAAGAAACTCTAAAGTATCATTTTTAAAACGGAGAGTTTATCATTTTCCATCTTCATTTCCTTTTGCAAAGAAAGCATTGTAGATTGATTGTTGTTCTAGATTCATGGCGCTACCAACTATTTCATATCATTTTCACTGCAAACTTCTTTTACTTGGTCAACTTCTACAATCCTTGTATCTTAAACATTATGCAGACCCAATTTTCTTGTTTTCATGTCAAAAAGATCAATTATATCATTTTCTTACAGTCATCAATCCTCATATGTTGCAAACTAAGTGTGTTGTGAATGCACTATTTTGTAAATCCCTTTTTTTCCTTGCATGCAAAACCATGGTTAAATTCACCTCTGTTCAGTCCTGAGAAGCCTCTTTTCATTGTAATATTAACCCTCTCCATACCTCTGCAAATTGAAATTCCAGTGATCTAAAACCTAGCGTAAAATACTATTGCTGCAAATTTTAAACTCTACTATGAACTCACTGTGCTAAAAACCATTTTTTGCTGCAAACTCTTTGTTTTACATAGATTGTTTAGGATTTTCCCCTCTTGAAAGTTTTTTCTTCTTTTTCGGTTGTACCTTTAACTTATTTACTTAATTTTCTTTTCTTCCATTCTGTAATGAAATTTTAGCACAAATCTCTTTCTCAGCAAACTCTAACCTTGGCAAATCAATTAGTAGCACATTTATTTTATTCTTTATCATATACCTTTGTAGCACAGATTATTAGACAAGTAGTTTGTTGTTTTTTTGTTATCATGGATACTCAACAAGGAAAGAAAACTCATAAATAAGGAGATGTTGTTAGGTTTGCACCTTATGACTTGCAATTGCTCCATTCAGATCCATCATTTAGAGATGCATTTTGGAAGGTGAACAGAGTAGCCTTTTGTGAAAAGATGCAGAGAGGACACCCTGAGGTCGTAGCAGACATTAAAAAATATTTTAAGGGTTTCTTGCACAGTTTTGAATGCAACCTACATGTTTTTAAGACAAAATGACACCTACATGAATGTTTATAACACATCTTGTAGAGGCGTTGTGAACTGCTAAATTAAAACAGTTTGCAAAAAATTAGTACACAATAGATTCATATTTTATTCATAACTTTTAAATTTCAATCTGGCTTCTCCAATTTATTTATTTTGAGATGAATCATAATGTCATTGAATTTCTGACCAAAAATCTTCTCGACCCAATTCTTCATTTGGGAGAAAACTTGAAAACATATGCTCAAAATTTGATAGTTTGTTGGAATCCAAATTGAAGGAGGGATGCCACATGTCTAAGGGGGTTCAAATGGCTTCATAGTGGTAGTTGGACATGAGGAACATGTGTTCTATCACCAAATCAAGCAACATGACCTATTTCAAAAGTAATTTATTACAATAGACAAGATGCAAAAAAATAAGAGCTAGGTGGATTTTCTATTTCACCTTGTTGTAAGAACTCCTAGAGAAAAGGGAATTGAATGCAACCACTTCAGATTCAACTTATTTAGAGTGGGAAGGAATGAGACACTATATACAGAATTTTTTTGTGAATGAAATAGTTTATTTCTAGACTACAGAGGGACTTTAGGAGGAGAAAAACGATGAGTGTTATTTTGTAAATCTTGAGGGCATGTGTTATAAGCATTTATTCCATTGAAGATTCATGAAGTTGTTTATCAGATGTTGTTTTTCTTTGTTGTCATTTTACATTATCTTCTTTCTTAAATAGATTGCATTATTTGAGTATCATAGTTGACATTGATTGGTGGATTCATGAGCAATAGAGGATATGTTGTAGCTTTCCTATTAATCATAGTTTATTGTTTAAGCACTCTTTAACATGTTTGCAGAAAGGATATTTGTACGATGGATGATATGTATTTTGTCATATTCTCTATGATTCTACCCATAATTATATAAAACCTTTATTTGGTATACAATTTGATTTCTTTTGAGATATAGGATGTTACAACTCCATCCCCAATGGAATGTCTCTATAGACAGTTTGTTTCCCTCTCCCTTTCTTACTCAGTCTTGTTGATCCACTCAAGTATAAACCGGTCTTAATCATTTATATTATGATGGGTATTAGGATTGTTCTTAAAGAAGTCTAAGAACAAATCTTAGTGCTAACACACATAAATAATAATGAAAACCTGTAAGACCAGGTAAAAAACCCAATTGAAAAAGGACAAAAAATCACAAGAAACTGTAATTATTCTAAAATTAACACAAAAGTACAGTAGAAATTTGTAAACATCTTTTGTTTCTTAAATTTGTAATAAATTTGTAAGCTTTATTTGTTATGGTTATGGTTTCAATGTTAAATTTACTAACGAATAAATTTCGATTTCAAATTCTGAACTGGCATGGAAATAATTAGTTTCCAAGGTTGTCATCAATTTAGTGAAGCTTCAGTGTCCAAAACAAGGTATAATACTTATAACCCCAATACTTAATGCTATGAGATACAAAGTTGCATGCATTGAAGGTTCAAGCATAGATCGATTGAAATATGTAATATTTACTTACACACCGAGACGTATTTGAAATGTTGATGGCCACCAAAAAATTCTTAAAGATTATGTTTTCCTCCTTGAATCAATGGCAAGAATGGTTTCTATATGGAAATATTGATGTGAAGGATGATAAGATCACAATAATTGGAGATGCATATCCAATGATGGTTATGACTAGTCTAAGAAAATATGGGTTCACTGAAGCGATGAAGAATAAAGCATGAATTGATGGTTTTGTGAAACCTTATGTGTGGTGGTTTCATGCACCCTACCATGTGGATGACCCTTCCCAACTACATTCTCCTGTAAGCTTTCTATTCCTGAAAAATTGCAGCTACTATTGAACAAAAGATTGTGCTTCTCAAAAAATTGCAACTTCAAGCCTACAAATTAGTCAATAAAAAATTTGTTTAAATCAATTTTTTTTTTTAATTATTTCCTGTCTCTCACAATTTATAAAAATAAAATCCCATACACCAAGGAAATATAGTCACTTCACATTATTGTAAACCAATGAAAAATTAAAATTGAACAATATTATAAATGCTAAAGTGATTTTTTTCCAGAAATAAATATAGATAATATAGAATTTGATATAAATTGTGGAAAGAATTCATAATATCAAGTTCTCACTTCAAAAAACATTAATTAATACATCCAAACAAACTAGGTAATAGGAGGTCATCTATCATTAACATCCAAGGAAAAGTTATAGCCCCTACCCTAAGGTAGGGACTAATAATACACACGTATAACCATCCCTTTCATCTCCTCAACAAAAAACACTATTATGAATTTAACATCGTTGGTTGCGTTTCCTTCATTGATTAATAGTACCAACAAAAAACACTATTATGAATGCAAGGACTAATAATACACCTATAACCATCCCTTCCATCTCCTCAACACACATCACTATTATGAATTTAACATCGTTGGTTTTGCTTCCATTACTGATTAATAGTTCCATCATAGAACACTCTTATGAATTTAAGATCATTGGTTGGGTTTCCATCATCGATTAATAGTTTCATGGGATAGTTGGTGTGTGCTTTATACTAAGTAATCACACGGTAGAGGTTGGCATTAATTTATCCCTGGTCAATCCATTTACAACATCGATTACCCTTTCGAATTAAGTCATGGGTGGAACCCACATCACAATCAACATTTTTTTGACGGTTGCCATGGGAGATACCTAAGGCTCCATCTAAATCGGTGAGTAATTCTCATCTCCAAACGTTCCATCTATTATGTAACACTTAAATGTTTTGACATTGTATCATCAACCATCACTTATAAAACACTTGAATAAAATGTTTGGTTGACACTTGAAAATATAAGAGAGAAATAAATCAATTACTCTTAGGCGAGTCAACACCTAGAGGTCATCAAAGAGAAGCAACAATGCACATTTATTAAATGAATGATGAGTACAATATATAGGATGATATTTGGCTTATACGGTTGGAACCAAACTCAACTAAATCCTAAATAAACACCACAACTAATCTCCATTATTTCTAAGTCTCCCCTTTAATGGAGACATGGATTGTCTACAATACAAAATCCTAACATAAGTAACATGCCTATTGGTCTTAGTTTTAGCTAATATTACAACTTGACTCTAACAATTTCGTTTTGAACTTTCTTGTTGTCAGATAGTGATGGAGATGGAGCTTCTTACTTGGCTTGATGCTCCAAATATGTTTCATCTTGAATCTATCATGCTTCAGTGTCCTCTTGGCTTTGTTCTTCTTCATTTTGGAACTTGGTGGCTGACTATTGTTCTGTGTCCTCAACACTTATACAGATTCTTGGAAGCATTTGTCTTTAATGCTTGCAAATTCTTCCAACTTATCAAAAGAGGGTTTCTTCCCTTTCTTGATACAATCATCAATGTCTTTCTCAATGGAGTGTTGCAACATCAACTCATAATAATACTTGATTTCTTGTNATGTCTTTCTCAATGGAGTGTTGCAACATCAATTCATAATAATACTTGATTTCTTGTGGGATCCATACCCTAAGAGTTGAGTCAATATTTTCTTCATCAATATCTTCATTTTCTTACATGTTTTCTTCATAAGCATTGACTATTGAAAATTAATTGTTGTCTTGTAAACATGCACACTCAAAAAAAATTTTACAATCATATGAAGAACCATACTGGTTCTTTTCATTTTTCTCTTCTAAGAGAGCTTTCCTTTCTTCGTATTTCTTCCTTGCCTTGGATGTCGTATAATAATATGCATTTTCAGCTTCAACTGAAATCACAATTTGTTGTTTCATGTCTTAAACCTCTTTACCAGGATTGTCTTTCACTTGGTTTGTGTAGGCAAATGAGCTTTTATTCTCACCAAACAATACTTCATCATTGAATCATCAAAAAGATGTTTCTCATGCAACAAAATTTACCAGTCATCATGACATGAATAGTTTTCATCAAACTTGACTAAATTTACCAAAGATTCACAGAGGGGTTCATCAAAAGTTACACATTCATATCGATCATGAATCTCATTTGAATTCACCACATCACTAAATACTATTTCATAGGGAATTTCCTTACTGTGACATGCGACTTTACTGTCAGACACACTTTCTTCATTAATCATTGCAATTTCAGTGTTACCATTTTCAATTGCTATTTCGGTTACAAATATTACAACACTATCATCATTTTCAACAACAATTTCGTCATGAATTTCAACATTCTCACTCCACTTCTTCATTTCAACAATATCCCGAAATATTTTTGCACTAGGTATTTCACCAATTTTACCCAAAATACTGTAACGAACCGCCTCGTTACGACAACCATTCAAGTACACAGGTGCAAATTTTTTTTTTGTTTACGGTGTGTGCGCGCGTGTAGAAGTAAAAACATACTTGACTCTAAGTCGCCCCTTGACATCCGACAAGATGCGACCACGGTGTTCATTGCAAGAAGCCCAAGCACACGACAAGTATCTGCAAACAACTAAGACCACAGGCAAGGGTGCACACACAACATTTAACGACAAGCAAAACTGACTGCTGAATACGACTGGCTACCCGCCCGTCCTACCCTGCAAGGTTAGGACCTCCAAGACACATAAGCAACGCTCAAGCCCGGTTTCCCATCGTCCTTAACCATTTAAGGTCTCAGGGCTGGCGACTGTTCTGAGGAACATGGAGGTGTCTACATCCCGCCCGACACAACA